>JAUNZO010000525.1:0-15703 GCA_031894775.1 Chloris gayana
ATGAAGTTCTACACTTAGCACAAACTTCAGGATATATAACAAACAATGAAAGCATCATAGAGAAGTAGGCTACCAGGTTCAAAATTAGAGACAAGAGAGATCATCTACAGTGACACATGACAACCTCGTGGGCAAAATGGGCGTCTTCCAGAAGGCCATATATCTCACTACACATACAAAATACTTCAAATAATTTAACAGGAGCACTTCAGATTATCCATCACACCCTTCAACGCCAAAAGCCTGGTCCCTTCTTTCTTGATTCATATGTAGATCAGGACACCTATTTGTTCCGACCATCTGTTTCAATTACCTTGGAGCTGCAGGAAGAATGAATATAATTTTTAAATAACTTGAAACAAAACTGGTGCATAAAGTTACAACGTAGTCACACAAAAAAAAAGCGGCCAATATTAACTAATGAAAGATAGGCATTTTTTATAATACTTCTTTATAATATACCCAGAGTTGGTCTTAGTTGTTAAAAAGTCCTAAAAGAATGATGAATTAATTCTAGTTCAGTTCAGTCAAGTGACAAGAAGACGACCCCAATGACAGTATATTACAACTTTGTAGCACACTCCGGCCAGAGATACATTTTATACCCAGCACAATAAACAATACGTGCTACACAAAATGTCAGAAAGAAGTGTCTCCCTGGATTTGATGCATCTATGGAAAAACACTATTAATTAGTCCCTCAGTCCCAAATTACTTGTCATCCTCGCATCCCAATGCACCTTTATCTCTTCCCAATACCTCTATCTCCATATCTCTCCTAGTTTTCTAGGTACCTACATTATTCACTTCTCCTTAATTCTTGTGCCCAAAGCTAAAACAACATGTAATTTGGGTCGGAAGGAGTACATGAACAATTTTTTCAAAGCTTAACGGCAAGGTCAGAACATAAAATCTTGTTAAATACATGCTCTGCCAATAATGGTTACTAACCAGCACAGATTTACTTTATTTTGAAATTACCACAGGGGCATACATCAGTGATCAGCAAATAATCTAATATGCAGCACAAGAAAGAAGAAAATGGTGACTATCAAGATTTTACTTCTCTACTAAAGAATTCAACAGTCAAACATGGAAAGAGAACAGGTGCTAGACTGTTATAGCATGCTGTATACATACCCATGCCAGCAGCATCAGAGCCTCTCATGATCTTCAGTTTCCGACAAATAGTAGCAAACAAGCTGCAAGAAAAGAGTAGGATAGTAAGGATACATAAACATGCTAGTCTTCAGCAAAACTAGTAAATGTACAGCTGATGAAGCAAACAAAAGGTATGGAAAACAGTAACAAAAGCAATTCATAAGTCATAAATTGCAATAGCATTAAAACACAAGCTGATAAAGGCAGGGAGGCAAGGGAAAAAATAGTTTGGTCCCTACAAAGATGATGACTGAAACTTTCAAGAGACCATTCTCATAAGACATTTGGGCTGACAACTTTTTTGGAGAATCACAGCACATGCTATTTTCGTGAGAAGGTGAAGTGAGAGATTCATAAAAAATCACAAATTAACCAAATATAGTCTTACATTCTAATCCAAAATGATGCTCAAATTGAACTTTGAATAGAAGTGGTAAAGTCAAATAGAATGGAACTTTTGCACATGAGTGAATCTAAGCATTTAGGAAAATTACCGTCTCCTCATTTAAGTTTCGTGTGCGCCATAAAAATATCGTAATAATATGTATATTTGAATTGCAAAGTTCTATAGCTTCTATCATTCTCAGGATCTGACTCCGAAGTCGTAGCTACGGTTGCCTCAAATGGAATCATATGAATAAGGAAGCTAAAGAATAAGACAGAAAAATATTAAGAAACTCACTCCCAAGGCAGATCACCAACAAGCATCCAGTCTGCATCCTTGTCTTCATAAGTAAGGACATACTCTTGGTCCTGAAGAGCATCAGCTCCAAGCCTATCTCCTCTTGATTTAGAAGGACTGCTTTTACCTGTGATGACATAAGTTTAAATATGATTCTGTTTCTAATACAAAGGTAATTCAATCATACGCAGATCAAGATATATTGCAGACACCAAAATGCTATTTGCTGACACTAAGATATTGACGTTCAAAGTTAGCAGATCTAGTATGTTTGCCTCAGTTTTGTTCCCACCCATACAGAAACCAATAGTGACATCTATCGCACGGTTTTTAAGTACACAATTAACATTCAACCTTATTTCCTTCTCTTATAAAAGAGAACATTTAAGATTTGGCAGATGATACTTAGTTGTTCATTGAGATTTGATCCTTTGCTAGTCAAACTATACTAGTGTCTAGTGGCCATTGTTCAGTCAGGACAAAGGACAAGCTATACATTGATACTTACAAAATTGGTTAGCAACATTACTTTAAAAATATAGCAAATCCTTGTAAATATATAATT
Source organism: Chloris gayana (assembly GCA_031894775.1). NCBI lineage: Eukaryota > Viridiplantae > Streptophyta > Magnoliopsida > Poales > Poaceae > Chloris > Chloris gayana. Next base: position 2,409 of record JAUNZO010000525.1, read on the forward strand.
AAACAGTTAACCATAAGATGACTGACTGGTCAAAAATCAGAAGAGGCCATTTCACAACTAGCAGATTCATGGATTCATACAGCACTAGTTCTTCAAAATTCAGGGTGCATTGACCTCTAATAAGCAGAACTACTAACTATACTATAATAGGAACTTTGTAACTACCAGGAAGGGCATCATACAACCATGCAAAAAAGAAAAAAACTCATAACAATTTAACAGGTCAAGAATAAGATAGAAACAACAGTGCTTACCACTTATGAAGCAGCTGAACATCTTCTCAAGACCAAGTGAGAGATCCTCATAGCTCGAATATGTCCTGAGGTCTACCTTCCTAAGGTATGGGGCACCATCCATGCTGACCTTAACGTAGCAGCAGCCTGTCTCACTTCTACCTTCATCTTCAACCTTTGGCTTTGCGGCATTTGCAGTTGCAGCCAGTGTATTCTTCCGGTAGCTCCGAACAGGCGGCCACCCAACAACTTGAGCCCTAGTACATGAAACTCCCAAACGTAAGTACAGATCAACATCATCAAAAAGTTTTTCAACAGGTCTTCAGAATCAGACCCAAGAACGTATTGGGTCCAGGGTACTCCACATTTTCATCTACAGCCAACTTCCCTACACGACATGAACAATATTTGATTTTATCTTGATCAACTTATGTAGCTTATGTGACAGCTGACAACACTAGCAAATACTATGACACAAACAGTGGCTGTTTTTATCTCAAACAATTTAGAACTTAGGTGGCTTGTGTGACAACACTAGAACATATGGAAGTTCAAGAGTAGCTCTAAGCAGTTAGGTCAGGTGTGACAACACTAGAACATATGGAAGTTCAAGAGTAGCTCTAAGCAGTTAGGTAAGTGATGAATTTTGCACCAAATGTGTTCTTGTGTTCCGCAGAATCCTAGAATTTGGCGTTTTTTTAGTTGGAACGTTCGGTCCTGCCGCTCGCAATTAGGCCAGTCTCAGTGGGGGTTTCATCGGCAATAAATAGAGTGCCATATAGGCATTTTTGATGATGTGGCAGTATATTAATGAGGAGAGAGGTGAAATGAGTTTCATAAGGATAAAACTCTCCATACACAGTTACCTAGACACCTTGTGTCTTACATGTAACCTAGAAAACAACAATAATGAAACTATGCATTGAGAGAGGAGTGTTTCATCGTAGTTTCAAACACTTTTAGATGACGTGTCACTCTAGGTAACTGTATCTATGAAACTCCCATTTAGATTGGCCTTAAGCATCGGCAGTCCCGGAATTCAAGCATCATCAATTCACAATTACTGAAGCGCGAAATCCGGCCTAGATACCAAGCAAGTTGGAGCCCGAAACCGAATCGAGTAACTTATATGGAAAGTTGCAACGAAACTGGAGATGAACTTACTTGGCAGCCCGCGAAGCTCCAGCAGCGGCATCTCCAGTCCCCTTCTCGTCCCCGCTCAAGCCCGCGGTAGCAGCCGCATCCGCATCGCGGCTCGCGGACCGGTCGAGCTGAGAGTCCTCGAACCCGCGCTTGGCGCCTCCGCACCTGGGAAGAGACGCAGGCGCAGGGCAGCCGAGGGTGAGCGCGGCGTCGACGTCTTCCGGCTCGGCGTGGCGGCCGGGGGACTCCGACCCCGGGAGCCCGAGGCGCAGCGCGAGGTGCGCCTCGCCGGCGGCGGTGGCGGAGGAGGATGTCGACGAGCAGGACGAGGCGCCGAGGCCGATGTAGTCGCGCGCCTCGAGGGGCGGCGGCGGCGTCATCGGAATCGAAGGCGAGGCAGCGAGAGACAGAGAGGGATTTGCGTTGGGAGAGGCGCAGCGAGAGAACAGGAAGAGACCGCTGGCTCTTTTTGTTCGCTGGTTTGGAGATGGAGATGGCGATGAGTGCCTTGTTAAAGAAGGCTTGGGCGTGTGACAGTGAGAAGTGGCCGACCGGCCGGGCGCGAGAGCTTTCTCCTCTGTTCCCCGCTTTCCGGGCCCCACACTCTCTCGTGTGCGCCTAGTGATTTTGGTGCCGGATGGCAGACGGATGTGGATGGGAAAACGTGTGCTCTGCGCTCACGACCGTTTGACCCCTGGTCAATAAGGCAAGTCAAAAGCTCAGTTACGATGGTGACTTGGAATGCCAAGTGTGAGCAACGCGTCCTTAGTGTGTTCGTTTTCTGGGATCTAAATTTTAGAAATTGTCACATCAAAAAAATTTATTATTTAAGAAGTATTAAATAAAGTTTAATTATAAAACAAATTACGAGTCTCTAGATTAATTTACGAGACGAATCTAATGAGATTAATTAAGTCGTGATTAGAAGACGGTTATCTGTAGCATCACTTTAGCAAAATATAGATAAATTAAGCTCATTAGATTCATCTCGAAAATTAGCACCAATCATCAATAGGGTTTTGTCATTAAATTGATCAAAATATTCATAAATAATAAGATTCTCTTTGTAGAACTGTCACATCAAAATGAATCTTATTATTTAAGAGTATTAAATAAAGTTTAATTATAAAACAAATTACAGTCCCTAGACTAATTTACGAGACGAATCTAATGAGGTTAATTAAGTCGTGATTAGAAGACGGTTCATCGTAGCATCACTTTAGCAAAATATAGATTAATTAAGCTCATTAGATTCATCTCAAAATTAGCACCAATCATCAATAGGGTTTTTTCATTAAATTGATCGAAATATTCATAAATAATAAGATTCTCTTTGATGTGACAATGCTAAATTTTAGAGGAGGAAACGAACACACCCCTTATCCTTGCAATGTGGGAGACTTGGAAAGAAATTGTCAATTAACAGTGCCCGTTGGAACGGTTGCTGTCTGAACGGAATTCTAAACGCCGTCCGTTAGCCACAAGACAGGACGGTGAAAGGGAAAAGCAAAACGGCAAGACGCTTTGGCAAAAGTTGACGAGCACCGCAGAGGGTGAAAGGGAGTTTCAGCCTCGACTACGGCGAAAAGCACTGCCGGTGGTTAATTGCCTTGAGAACACAAGTGAAATGTTTCTTTTGGCGGCGACAGGATCTTCGCGAGGATTCCCTTTCCGGTTTTTTATTCCGGCGACAGCTGCCGCGCCGCCCTCGCCACCCATCCTGCCGGCATACTGACGGTGGGGCCGGGAAAGCCGTGGCCCCACAACACACGGCCTTGTTCTGCCGAAACCACCACCCTTTGCTCTCGCTCGTGCTCTTTCGTAGAAGTAGTGGTGTGGTGGACAGGTGGGTGTGTGGCAGCAGAACTGATGATGGTGCGCGTCCTGGTCTCGGAGAAGCGAAGCGCGGAACGCGGTGGCGGCCGCGGCGTTGGGGCGCAGGCCAGAGCGGCAGGACGCGCACCCCGTGCCGTGCTCTCTCCGAGTCCACAACCACCAGCAGCTCCCAATTCACGCTCCGCTTCCAAGTTTCAACGCATTGTTTCCTGCCGTGCCATCAGGTTCCTGTTCCGCGTCGCGCTTGGTACTTTCCTGCCGGAGCCGTGCAGCCGAAGGAGCGACACGAGAAGTCGCCAGCGCGCGCAGAGGAAGGTGCGCACGGCACGGCAAGGCAGCAGCCTGCCCGTTTCAGGCAGGCTTGACCCGGAATTCACGGCCTTTTCCATTCCCGCTAGCGGTGCGGCGGTCGCCGTGCCGCGTCTGGTGGTTGCCGGTTTGGCGTGGCGAAGGCGCGCGGCTTGCCTGCCCTGACGATGCGTGCTCGAATTCTTCCTCCCTTTCACATCGCGGAAAGCCCCGCCCGGTTTCGGCGTTTGATTCATCCGTGCGTGCGATCGGGGTTGGAACTCGGAGCTACTGGGTGGGATCAATCATCATTGGTACGCGCGGGCGTGCGGCCATTAGTCGTTGCGATTATAATGCTCACTCTACAAAACTAAAACCTGCTGCAGCAGCGATCATCATGGATCGGAAACACAGTTGATGGACTATTCACTGCGGAGACGGAATTGATGGCGCTACCGCTGTCTTTGGCGCGACAATGCCTGCTCGCGCATATGCATGTAGCTGCACACCTCCTGCAGCACCTACGGGGTACGAGTCCACTCCGAGTGGCAGCACTGTGCTGCAGTTTTACTGCTCCGGTGCAAGCTCCCCGTCCATGCGTGCATCATCACCGCGCATCTCGCCGGCCACTGGGGCAGGTGTGCTCGAGACCACTTGCTGCGTGCCTGCACTCTCCTGGACCTTTGCTATCTGCCTGATCGAAGTCTCTTGGAAACGGTGGAGTCGCGGTGTACGCCACCGTTTCTCGCTAGCATCAGCTAAAAATTATCTAAACCCCCATTTGGCGCTGATTGAGAAACTGTTCTTCACTAGCATCAGCGAAAAATTCCTGGATAAGTTGTTTGTTGTATCACTAGGGGAAAAAAGTTGTTCGTTTTGAGCGGAGGGTTGGCCGTGTCACCAATGACCAAGTCACTTGATTCGAGTTTCGCATGATTCGATAGCTGTAAGCTTCAGGCAGGAAACGGGTTGCTTATCGGTATTCCAGAAAAACCTTCATTTGCCTTCCGGCGAACGAAACGAGCTGAACGCTTTTCCGTGCTTCTTTTCCAACGCCGATTCCTTCCTTGGTTTATGTGGCCGCCACTGAACCTGAACAAAGGCAAGCAGAGGCAGAGCTGTTCGTGTGGGCGAGGCCTGAGCATACGAGGGAGGGGCAGGGCCATGCATCTGCCTCTGCTCCTGCTGAAGAGAGGATTGCCAGGCTACTGCAGGCGTGGCTGCAATGTGGGGACTCGGAGTCTAGCGGTGGAGTCCCCGGTGCCAGTGGGCCTCAAATTAACCTGCCGTCCTGCCTCGGCCCGGCCCTGACTGAAACCACTCCAAACCCACTGGCACTGCGTTGATCAGCAGCTAAACCACGGGATCCCTGGGTGACTTGGGTCTTTCTGATAAGATAATGAAATTTGCATGTAATCTGAAAACGACACACGCACCCATACGCCATACTTTTTTGCGACCAAAAAAAAATACTGGATCTGCATTTCCATTGGCGGAAACGAAGGTTTGGGTATGATGTACGTATAGTGTAGCTATGGGCCGGACATGTAGTCTTGGTCCAGGATGATATCCAACTCCACCATAAAAGCCCACACTATAACATCTCCCAGATTTTCTCGCCTAGGGTTGGTTGCACGAGCAATCAAAACTAAACTAATCACAGGTTTCGCCGCACCATACCAATATCATAATGCCTCGCCATGTGCAGTCCTGTGGTTAGGTTAGTTCACCAACTCGCCATGAGGAGCAGCATCTGGAAGCGAGACGAAGTTAGCGTGGAGTGCTGGTACTAAAAGGGACCTTATCATCATCATCAATCCCAAACTTTTTAAAGAACGCGAGGCTTTTGATCCGTCAAAAATAATGCATTTCTGAGACGTACCTGGGTGTGGCACCGCGTTATTAGTTTGTTGCTTCTTTGAACATCGACTCGTCCAAAACTGTATCAATCAAGTACCACCAGCACAATACAGTATGGTAAATACAGACAGGGTAGCAGGACAAAGCGGGCAGCAAAAGAGGTCAGAGAGACCGCGACGAGAGGTTCTTTTCGATAATGCTAGTGGGTAAAAGTCACATCAGCTAATGGGATTAGTTGGAATTTGAGCTTTCACTAGGCATTAACTAAGGGTGTGTTCGTTTCCTGGGGTGTAAATTTTAGAGACTGTCACGTCAAAAAGAATCTTATTATTTAAGAGTATTAAATAAAGTTTAATTATAAAATAAATTACAGGCCCCTAGACTAATTTACGAGACGAATCTAATGAGGTTAATTAAGTCGTAATTAGAAGACGGTTACTCGTAGCATTACTTTAGCAAAATATAAATTAATTAAGCTCATTAGATTCATCTCGAAAATTAGCACCAATCATGTCAATAGGATTTTGTCATTAAGTTGATCGAAATATTCATAAATAATAAGATTCTCTTTGATGTGACAATGCTTAAATTTTAGATGCGAGGAAAATGAACACACCCTAAAGCAAGAAACACTATCTTTCATGGACCAATGGAGTCCGATTTATGGCTTAATTTTTTATGTATATAAGCTCCTCAGTGGTTGGTACCAAGGTTTAAAAACCGAACCGGCTGGCGGTTTTTGAACCGAAAAACCGGTCCAGTTAACCGGAAAAACCAACGGTTAACCGAATCTGCTACAGATCTTAGCTTCGGTTTGTCCTGGTTAACCGGTCGAACCGCTCGACCGACCGGGACCGGTTTCCGGTTAACCGAGATAACCGGCCGGTTTTAAACGGTTATGTGAACCAGGGTTGGTACAACAATTGCTATGCGAAAGTGTTGTCATATTTTTCCTTTCTTTAAAGAAAAAGGCGGAGATATCATCGTTAAGCAAAAGAATAAAATCTTTAGTTTTCAAGTTGATTAAAGCACCACATATTAATTCGATGCAGTACTAGAAGAGGTTAAGCAATGATACCGTGTATAATAATGTCTAAAAAAACGCCTCTATTTTTTGGCAAACGTATAGTGTCACATGTATTCAGATTCTTTGTAACATCAATAATGATTTTTCCTGAATGTAGCAGAGGGAATGATCAGAAGGTAGTTAGTCCGGCAGGTGGATTAATTATTTGAGAGAGAACAAATTAACAATCACCAATCAAGTGGTTATAAAACTCATGCCTTGACTTTGATTCCGTAGCAATGACCACTCACTGAAAGGTGGCGAAAAGCAATAGGATTGGCTGCGTCGCCTAAAGAATGTCAAAAGGATTAAAAAGTATAGCTGCAGCGCGAGGCATTACAAACACGAGCGCGCCGAACCTGCACCGGTCGCTCCACGTGCTCACAAAAAGCAAAGGTTTTAACACGGATGAACGGCTCTGCTCCGCTGGATGTGTCGGCCGTTTTCAACGGACGATCGCGATCAGCTCTGTTCCCAGCATGCCAACCGGCGTGGCCGCCACTTCAACGGCTCGTCGTTGCCGCTGGCGGGTGGGAACCACAGGCCATTGACGACCTAATCTCGCAGGAGCTCCGGCCGTCCGATCAACCAAGAGGTGGTCTCGATGGCCTTCAGCTGGCTTCCCGGCGGTGGCAGGTCGATGGTGGGTCCCGCCACCGTTCCACCTGTTTAAGGCTGGCGAGTATTTGCATGTAGGACCCTAACAGGTACTACATTTCAATTATGGCATTTCTAAAACCCAAGACTAACTAGGAATTTCTTTGGTCCTTTCTTGGACTGCACTTAAAGAAACATCGGATCACGGTGTAGTGTAGGGCTACAGCTTGGATTGTCTTTAATCATCTAGTTGAATAAACGTGTGGTGCACCGTGCACGGTTGTTTATTTATTATGAAAATCTAGCACCCTTTTTACAGGGAATAAAAAACTAGTAATTGTGGGTGTTTTGCCACGGCATTTGACACTCACCATATTTTATATGGATGCTCATGTTACAGGAAAAAAAATTCTGAAGTGCACATATAGTATCGTTCATATGTAAGACAATGTCTTGAAGGAGAATGACCTGTTTGAGAAGATATCATAATTGCAACACAAGGTTAAAATTAGCTTGCAAATGTAGTATGTTGTCATGCGCAGCTCAGCTGTCTTAAAGATAACTCAACAGAATTTTAAAATGATTTCGAAAGTAATCGTAACATAAAGCCTTCTTGGTTGTGACCAAACCATCATAACAGGCTATGTAATCTATGTATTGAAATGTATTATACTGTCCAAAACAAGGAAAAATCTCTCGGTGCTTTAAACTAATCAGGTGTTGGAACTGCTTCAAATTGAAAGATTCGAAAGATAAGGGCTAAGGTCAAACACACACCCTCTCTGTCATCCAATAAAGAGCCTGGAATTCCACAATGGAAAGCGTGTGAACAAACAATTGAGTTGGACACAATTTCTACTGTGTCTCCTTGACAATCGCATCCAAGTCTTCTTTCTCCTCGTCACAATCATGAAGTCAATACTCTGGTACGAGTGGAATCCTTTTTTATTTTTGGATTTTCGCATGTTAAACACAGCAGTTACAAATTTTTCTGCTAGCCAACGTCTATATCGTTTATTTACGAAATGTTCCATACATCTATTTCTAGATAATACGAGAACCACATTTTTAGTAATAAAATTGCGATAATGCACGACTTCTTACATTTAACTCAAGTCTCACTTTGCTTACGGCCCGGGTCCATCTACCATACGGAGGGTCGCAAACAATGGTAATTATTCGTAAACCACAAAAAGAAAGGGGCCTGATTGCAACTAACCTCCCACTCCTCTCCTCGCCGACGGCGACCGGGCCGAGCCGCCATTTGTTTACGCGCTCCTCCGCCTCCTTTTCTCTATCCACCCATCGCCTCACCAACTCCTTCTGTCTCGGTTCGCGTAGAGAGAAAGGGAGGTCAGGTCAAGCCCAGGCCGGGAGGAACAGCTCAACAGCAGAGTCAGGGCGGCAGAGGAAAAGGAGAAGCGTGTGCGCCCTCGAGGGAGCCAGGCAGCCACCGACTCCGCGGCAGCCATCTGCATCCAGATCAGGCTTCGTCGCGCCGCGGCTCAGCTCCGTTTCCTCCTCCCGTCATCGCCGCCCCACCGCACCGCCGTCGAGTTGAGATCCGCCGGGGCCTGCCTGGGCTAGTTGGTTTCTTCGTTTGCTGGTAAGGAAGCTCTTGCTTGTTTGATTAGTTTGTTCGCTTGCTTTGTCCTGCAGAATCCGATCCGTCCAGCTAGTTGCGTGCCAATTTGCTATGCTGCAAAGCAGGTGGCCAACCCAGAGCTCTTTGCTCCTTAATTTTGTGGGATTCCCCATGCCCGTTAGGTCCGCCACTGCTGGTTGGGTAGAAATGTATCGTGTTTTTAGTAACCTTCTTTGGAGCCTTGGGTGCCTTTTGCAGTGGATCTTGCCGCTCCTGCAATTTTGTTGCAGTGGCGGCAGAGTTTTAATTTGACATGTTTTGTGGTTGAGCATGAGCATTAATTGTTTGTTCTTGAGCTGAGCTGAGGTAATTGGTTGTTTTGCAGGCACAATTCAGCATCGATTGATTACATCTGCATTCACGTCTTCACTGAGTAAAAGGGAAATGATGAGCCGCAATTCTGGACCAAGGAGCTCTTGCTTTTGAGTAAATTTTGAGGGATACATGCATGACGGAACCTTGATCCCGGAATGTCGAACCACCGAAGGATTACTGGGGTTATCCCGCGGGATGGGTCGGTTAGGGACTGGTCAGAGTTTGTTGATCCCTCTCCATCTCCAAAATTGCTGTATTCACAGTCCTATGTTGCAGTGAGGGGCCTGCTGGCCACGGTGGCCTCCATGGATTTTGTTCTGCTTTCAAGTAAGCTAAGGTCTGCATGGGCAGATATGACGTCCCAGAGGCAAACTAGGTCTCCCGAGAGATCAAGATCAAAGGGATCGAGCTGCAAGAGATTTTTAGTACATCTGTTGTTATGCTTCATGGTTGGCATTTTTGTTGGCTTCATGCCATTCTTCGCAGTCGACATCTCAAAGAAGATAGTCTCTGAGAACCAGAGACTTCCATTCCATGAAGGTATGGTCGAAAGGGAACTGATGGATACTAATGTAAAGGAGTTGGAGACGGTTGTAGTGGAGAAAGAGGTAGACTTGATTGATGATATGGAGGTTGGAGAAAGCCCCCAGTTCCCGCAATGTTGGATGATGAGGTTGATTTTGTTGCATCATCACACTTACGCGCATTACCTGCTATTGATGAACTGGATATCCCTGCGAAGAAGCTGCTGATAATTATCACAATCACATCTGTTCGACCACAGCAAGCGTATTACTTGAATCGGTTGGCTCATGTTTTGAAAGCTGTACAATCTCCTCTCTTGTGGTTGGTAGTTGAATGGCCGCAGCAGTCATACCAAACAGCAGAAATCTTGAGGTCTTCTGGGATTATGTACAGACATCTTATATGTAAAAAGAATACTACAAGTGTACGAAAGATTGCTGTGTGTCAAAGAAATAATGGAATCTATCATATAAAAAAGCATCGCCTTGATGGTATAGTGCATTTTGCCGACGAAGAGCGGTCTTACTCTGGTGAAATATTTGAAGAAATGCAGAAAATCAGGTGAGAACTAGCTACCAGCCTACCATATGATTATTTTTCTGTATTTGGTGACTTATGAGCGAGTCTATAAATTTTCTTGCTGGTATATTGTCTAAGTGTTTTAAATATTTGTTGCTCAAAATACTATCGGATATTTTTTCCTTCAACTTAATGCACAAGGCAGAAAGAACAAGTACTCTCCATGTTTCGTCCTGTAACAGCACATCACAAGATCAAATGATCTATTGGTCATGTTTCAGTAGTTACTAAATGAGACATTCGCTTGATCTCTCAAGCCTCATTAGCTTGGTTTGTGTTTTGCAGACGCTTTGGTTCATGGCCTGTAGCAATTCATGTCGGAACGAAGTATAGGCCAGTTTTAGAAGGTCCGATTTGTAAAGGCAATCGAGTCATTGGGTGGCGCACTGACACAATTCAGAAGAAGGGCACGGCTCGTCGATTTCCAGTTGGTTTCTCTGCTTTTGCCTTCAATAGCACAATGCTATGGGATCCACAAAGATGGAATCGTCCACCTATGGATTCTGTTGCCGTCCACACAGGTGGAAGAGGTGGTTTGCAGGTGAGTTTTTCCTACTGAGTACAGCTAGTTGTGTTCCAACAGTTTTTACATAGCTGATGTAACTTCTGTTCGTGTAACGTCATCAACTTTGTTGAAGATTGGTCTGGTACTCTGGTTGCTATTTAGTGAAACATCCAATTACAAATCTCCACAGGCAAACTGCCTATCTATAACTGTCCCAGGAGAATGCTAATTCTGTCCTGTAGTAAAATGTACACAAATTTCTTAACCAGACAAGGATTTACAAATAAAAGGAAAATCAGTATGGCCTATGAACATCTAGATCTTCAGGGAAATGTTTCCACAAATAACTATTATGAAGATGGAAATGCACCATGCCAGACCTTGTAACGAGTACAAAGCTCTGCAATAAAAAGTTTGTCCACAACCGACCTGAATATACCATGATATCAGAATATCAGATGGATGGTTTTGTCTGACATTTGTCTTTGCAGGAGTCGAGATTTATTGAAAAGCTTGTTAAAAATGATCGTCAAGTAGAGGGCCTTCCAGACAATTGCAACAGGGTTATGGTTTGGAATTTCAACTTGGAACCTCCTGTGCTCAACTACCCAACAGGCTGGTCGTTATATAAGAATCTAGAAGCCAACATGCCTATAACATAATATCTTGCTGCTGTGCCACGCCTGCTCCTAGAGATGATTTCTCTCAGCAAGCCAGAAGTTGGAATGGTGTTTATAATGGTGGTGCCGAATTCTGACACCATGCTCTTATCATACGGCCATGAGAAGAATGAAGAGTTTTCAAGCCCGAGATATGAATTTTGAACATATTTTGTCAATATTACGTGAACCTGCTGTGCCATTATCTCATGCCAGTCGCAGCACCGATCAACACACCAGACCGGATGTCCTTCATCCTTTTACTTTTGTCTATTCGTTGTATGTTCTTTATTTCTTCTCTCTTTTTATTCATCAGCTAGATGCCTCCTTGTAGATTCATTTTTTAGGTTCTTCTGTTTTGCCATGTGCTACCTTACAGATGTAAAAGCTTTCATACTTCGCAACTATTTAAGAGGAAAGACAAATACTCTTTGGTACATGAACAAATTTAGATCAAAGCATTGACCTAGCGAGTTAACTTCTGGAAGTGTTTGATCTTGTCCCTGTTACTTCCACATAATCTCTAAGAATCAAATTGACCCGTAAGTTTGGGGCTGATTTGTTGGTGCCATAAACTCTGCCTCAACTCGTCCTCTGCAACTGCAACAGCAACTCGCCGGAATGTGCAAATCGTAAATTAGCACTTAACTGACAATCTGGCATAAGGAGAATTGGTGAGGACCTGATACGACGATATTTCCTGAGATCGTCATCAATTGGTGACCAATCCACCACAGGGTATCCAATTTGTATTTTTTTAAAAATGTTAATTTGTGCGGACAACTAAAATTAATACTAAGAAAATAACCAAAGCGTCGATATGTCCGAGTGGTTAAGGAGACAGACTCGAAATCTGTTGGGCTTTGCCTGCGCAGGTTCGAATCCTGCTGTCGACGGGTTGGTACTTTTTATTTCCTTTTTTTAAACAAGTGTCGCAGTTATTAGCCAGCGTGAGCTCAATTGTTGCTGCTCGCGCTGGGCTTTTCTTCAATCAAGAACTTGGTTTTTTTCTTGAGTGCCAAACAGTGCTCTTGTCTGCTTCCTGCCCTCCTTTTCTGGCGTGTGCGTGTCGTCGGCGTTGTGATACTGTATAGCTGTTATAGCATAGGATCTAGTCTAGTTACCTTGGATATTTTTACAGTGCTACTCCGTTCACTGTCATTTCTCGTGGTGATTTGTATATCTACAAAGCTGGTATGGCCTTTTTCTCTATGGTTTCCTTTATAGTTGTAGATGTGATGTCTTTTGTTTCCGCCACAGGCTTCCTCACCGGCGTGCGTGGTCCTTTCTCTTTTTATTTAGGAAAAAACTAGTATATAGGATCCAGCTACCACGCCACGTGAATCAATGGCTCGGCTGAATCTTATACTCAAACCCATGCACCAGCGTGGTGAACCTTATCCCTAATCCTGACTCGTCGTTCTCATCGTCCAGCAAAACAGAGCAACAACAACAACCGCCCAGAGGCAGAAGGCGTGCGGGCGGTGTAATATTCTACAAATTCTTTTCGCACAGGTTAATACTTAACCGGTCAGACCGGTGTGACTGGTATGCACAGGCAGAAGAGAATATTCGAAAATGGATTCTAACTCAAATCAAGACTTGAAGTGATGCTCAAGTGACTGTCCTTTGCAAATACACAGTTCCTGCACACAATTAAGCACACCCAAATAGATCGAACGAAAGCACAAATATGAACTAGAAAACAAAATAAGAAAAGTGAATCAAACAAGGAGACACAAGAGTTTGTTTGTCGAAATTCATATTCATCCCTTGAATTCTATGTCTTCATTGAGGAAGCTTGAGTCGCTCAAAAGCCAACTTCAAGTCGGGTCTCTTTCAACTATTTTCCCTGATCCACTAGTTTGATCTTTCTTTCTTCCGAATGCAAAATCACAATCTTTACAAACTGACCCATGGCTCACCACAACTTGCGAGCTTGTGGGTAACGCCTAGCCGTATAGGAGGCTTCACCTCCAAGAGTACCAAATGTCGGAAGGTTTGCTTGACGTAGCCATAAAGTGCTTAAGGCTTGAATTGCTCA
>JAUNZO010000526.1:0-18959 GCA_031894775.1 Chloris gayana
TGGCCCTGTTTGGATCCATGGGTTAGAGTTAGATTGGGTTATTTTTGCCAACTCTAACCCTCAATCCTCCAAACGGGATGGGTTAGATTGGGTTAGATGCATCTAACCCACCCAAAAAGACTATCCCCTCCAAGAGGTGATTATTAGGGTTAGTTCTCTAGGGACCATAGGGCCATGCACACTCGATCCGGCGCACTAAAGTGGGGCCAACACTAAAATATTTTTATGGTGTATGTTTGCGTAAAATATTGTATGGATAAATTAAATTTATCGTGTTTTAAATGTTTGGATCGAAAATTGATTTATTTTACTCATTTGTGAGGAGGCCACACAAGAGCTGGCCACACAAAATCCGGTCGTAAAGGAGTTAAAAATAGCTTTTTTGTCCATCTAACCCTAGCATCCAAACACATAAAGAGTTAGAGTTAGTTCAAAGGTTAGAATTGGATAGAAACTAACTCTAACCTCTAACCGAGTTAGAGTCTCCAAACAGGGCCGTTGTGTGCCAACTCTCATCAAAACTGGTCGAACGATAAACTCGACCATGACGTACAGCTGAAAGTAGTGGCGCAATGGCAGCTGGTTTTAGACGCGCAAGCCCTGTACGCACAGAGAACAGTACGTAAGCTAGTTTACGTCAGAAAATGTACTCCTTTGAGCGAGGAAGTTTTGCAGTACTCTTCGATCCACGCGACGAAGCGAATAACGCTATCTCTTCTCTGACCGGGCACACGCTCCTGTCGAACTCGCGCTCCTGTGGCAGATGCTGCTGATGCCCGGATCGGGAAGAAGCCCTTTGCCGCACACGTCTTTTCCGATCCCAGGTCGGTACGGTGCCAGGAGATCGCACTCGCCGTGGTTCCACCCGTGATCTGGCCACTGATCCACCACGGAATTGGCTCGTACGCATCACATCACGCGCGATAATCTCAGGCAGCTCGTGGGCGATTAGTCGGTTCAGCAACTTGCCATCCGTGTTCGGGGCCTGGCGTGCTGTCCACCTACCACGACGGTATAGCCAGCAGGCAAGCACGTCGCGCGGCTACGTAAGTTGTTCCGGTGGTATATCCTTTCTATCACGCACAGTTGTCTCCAACACGCAGATCAATCTTAAAATTCGCGGCTGATGCCTGACTAACCAGCAAAAGTAGTGCATGGGTGGGGTGGGGGATTGTACCGCGTCGAGAGGAAAAACATACGACAACCTAGTACAGTACATGAGGAATGGGCTAGTAGTCACACATGGACGCATATCAGATATGTATTCTGCGCAGTACAACGCAACTGTTCATGTCGAGCGCTGCTCTGTTGCTACGTACTCATGTGTAGTTGGCATTTTCTTAGTTACCATAAGAATTGGTTATGTGACGAGATTAGGTAGTTGCTTCCTCACGCGCTCCTTTGAATCCTGAACGGCTGTTGCGGTGAAGCGATGACTAGCCGCATCTAATGTAAACATGGAGCCTGTGCCTGACTAGTCAAAGGCTTCTTGGGACACCGGAGAATCTATAACAGGCATGACTGCTATATTACTCTCAGCTGGTGAGTGAGAATCGAACCCAGATCGAGCCCTAGGGGGATAGGTGCGGTTCCTTTTTTTGCTCGTCTGGTCAGGCAACGTTCAATTGTCCTACGGGAAGTAGGCTGGATAGGCGGAGACACGGGTGCAACCTGTCTCCGTCCTTCCCGTGCCAGCCTGCAGCTTCGCATCACCGATCACATCAAGCATGAAATCCGTCGCCGGTTTAACGCGCCCGGCCCTTACGCAAATCGTTTTCAGATCGACATTTCACAACTGCTGCCTGCATTGGAGCCTTGAACATATGTAGGCATGATTACTTTTCTATATATAAATAATGGAACACTTGCATACTCAGTTCTCCATCCTCGTTCAGTAAACACTTCCATAGCCATGGTTACTCTTTTTTAGGTAATGGAACATGGTTTTTAGATAGGCATGGTTACAGGTACTACTACATACACATAAGGCTAATTCAGCAGCCTAAACCAGGCAAGTATAATCCATCCGGTCGATAAAAGTACGCAACAAAAGTGGCTGCTAGTAGAAGTTACAACAAGGAGCATGTACAGTACACACGCACGCACTGGTGAGGAGGCACAGGGCAGAGCAGCATAGAGGCAAGTGCCAGTATTGGACCGGCCAAGCCAGGTTGCCACATGCTAGGAGAGGACGATCAGGAGAATATTCGTACTACTAGGATCTTAGCCTTACCACCTGCTGCTGCTGCTGCAGCATACCGCAGGCGCTGCCTCCGTTGCAGTGGAACTGCGGATCGGTGCCCTTCCCGGTCCCGGCGGGAGGCTCGCGCACCAGCAGCAGCTCGAAGGGGCCGAGGCGGTGGTCGCTGAGGCGCGTCTTGTACGCGGCGCTCTTGTACTCGGCCCAGGTGAACTCCCTGTACAGGCTCTGCTCCCCTTCCCGCATCACCTCCGGCAGCGGCGCGATCCGCTGCGACGGCGCCGGCCCGCCGAAGTAGATGAACGACAGCCGCGACTGCATCCCCTCCGGCGCCACCACGCGGTGCTTCACGCTCCGGAACCGCCCGTTCGTCAGGACCTGCGTTCGTCGTATCATCGGCAGAAGATAGATTAACAAATCTCTTCCGCAACGGTAGGTCCCCGGGCCCATGCATGCCCAACACAGCAGCGCAGAGCAGAGCCGGTAAAAGAAAAACAATGTGCAACACAAGGAAAACATGCATGTGCACAGGAAAAAGCGAGATACCTGGAGCGAGTCTCCGACGTTGATGAAGAAGGATCTCGGGTCGGGGGCACGGGGGCCCACCTGCCGTCCCTGAGCTTGATCTGCAGGCCCGCGGTGCAGTTGGACCTGAGCACGGAGATGATCTGCGGGTCCGTGTGCTCCCCGAACCCGGTCACGCCGCAGTCGCCCGGCGCCGGCAGCGGGCACGGCGGGTAGTGGTTCACGCGCAGCATCTCGTCGCTGCCGTCCATGCCCACCACCATCCGCCGCAGCAACGAGCGCTCCAAGCCCAGCCCCTCCGCTACCAGCTCAAGCACGCGCCCGCACACCTCCCGCACCGCCGCCGTGTACTCCTCCAGTGCCATCCTGCGTTCGTATTCGCAATCGCTTACTTGCATGTTCGCACGTTGCATTAGAGCCGGATGGGTTGGGAGGAACCAGTCTAGAATTACCGGAGTGCTGGAGGGAGGGACGATTGGGCGACGGAGTTGGAGCTGACGGAGAGCAGGAGGTACTCGAGCCACCCGACGTCGCCGTTCCGGCCGATGCTCTTGCTGCCGTATCCCAGGGGGCGCGCGGCGCCGGACATGTCCAGCTTCTCCTGCCCCGGCAGCGCGAAGAACGCCATGGCGCGGGCCTCCAGCTTCTCGGCGAGGCACGCGGGCACGCCGTGGTTGGTCGCCCTGAAGAACCCGACGCTGCGGCACGCGTCCGCCACGGCCGCCGCCGCGCCCGCCGACGACAGGTCCACGGTCGGGACGGCGGCCGGCTCCACTGCATTGGCCTTGGGGCACAGGATCAGGGGAATCTGGTCGATCGAGCCGGGGAAGCCGTTATCGCAACCATGGCTGCCTGTGTGAACGCTAGTCTAGTACTGTTCTGCTTCTGTACGTCGGACGGAACAGAGCTGTGCTGGTCCTGCTCACCTGCAGTACCCAACCCAAACAGAGCAGGAACAGAGGAGCTAGTAGCTGAGTGTTGTTGTGGTGCTCATTTGCACTTGCAGTGATCCACCGGGGTGGTGGCCTCGACTATATATAGCCCGTTCGCCCTGAAGAATCTAACCATCTAAAAAACGTACTTATGCATATTTATAAAGCAGAAGTTAACGCTTCAAGTCTTAATTAGTCTATATCTTTAGATACCTTAGGAATCCAGTATCGTAAATTCTTTATTTTTGTGTATATTATGAATCATCTAGATGCCGGAGCCGGACCCTAGGATCAAATGCTCCTGCGACCTAATTAAGCACAAGGGCACAATGGCGAGAAAATGGCAACCGGCCGGCACGTCCATGCGAGTTTGCGAGGATATCGGCAATGAACGGAGTTTGATGGCCGTTGCCTGGTCCCTTCCAATGCAAGATCTTCATCTTCATGAAGACCGTTACCATATGGTTTCAGTCATTCAGTAAGTTATTAAGACACCACCGGTTAGTGAAAGAGAATCTCTTTTTCTCCTTGGATGTACTAGTTGACACTGTACCTGATTTTAGCCATTATTGTTCTGAATCCAATTAGCCATTATTGTTGCTTAAAGGTCTACTGTGGTTCATAGCTTTCGACCGTGTGTCAACTACATCCAAGGACGACAGTGTTGATGTAACTTGTTTTTCGGTTTGTTGTAGCCAAGAAAGCTTGATGACCCATGCAACCACAATAAGGTCCGCACATTTACAACCAAATCGACAGTAGTCTTGAGATTCCCTGAATAGTCAGCACTATTTGCATTTCATGACTCCTACGTCTACGTACATAGCTGATGACACGGATCCAACAATGCACATAGAGAAGCAGGCGACGTTCCGGTACAAAACCGAATTGGCAGCAGCGGTCCTGTGCGACCCCGTAGCGTAGCTTTCGAGACGTGACAGGTTACAAACCGCGACGCCAATTATTGTGCAGGCGAAGAAGCATGCATACAATGATGGTCCGCACCCGGGCGATCGCTGCCGTGTGCCGTGCCTCCACATCCCGGCCGGGCTGTCGTAGTTACACGAAAGCCAAGAAAAACGACGTGCGCGTCCCGCTCCGTCGAGAGCGAAGGCGATAGGAGCTTAGCGTCAGAGACGCAAGCCACAGCCGCCGTGGAAATCGTTCCATGTGTAGGTACGTATGCAACATACTTTTCCAGCTTAATTCCCTTTTGGCTATATCTGGGGTCGCGCCGGAATGCCCATACACGGCCTACATCAACGATCGGGACTGTTGGAGCAGGAGCTTCTCCCGAGATGAGCTGGCCCAGGAACATCGAAGGAATACGACGTGGTTTGTACTCTGCAGGCTCGTGGCTTTGTTATACCGTATACGGCACATATACGCACGAAGGACCAGAGTCCCATGGCGCAAAAACTCAGCTGGAAGAGCTAGATATTCGTAGAACACTGACGACGGGAAACGGGAGGATCAAATAGATGGGAGCGGTTACGATTCGATGGGCATGACATGTTGAAGCAGCGACACGCGGGGGCGATCGCGACGACGGAAAGCGATCGAGGTGGGTTTTGGACCTCCTTGGAGCCCGATGGATCGGAGACCTGATCGGAGCAATCCCGTGTACACAGGCCGGCACACGCGGCATCAGGTCCGGCAGATCCGAATGTTCGGACCTGCGCCTTGATCGCCGTACATGCGGCAACGGTACCAGGCAATTGGCGCAGGTGCATGGTAACGTGGCACCAGCTGTCCGTCGCCGATCCACTCGCCGCGGTGGTCACCACACTCTCTCATCATGCACGGGGACTAGCTAGGACTAGGACTGGGCCGCGGGTGGAGAGAAGCAACCGGCCGATGGATGCATTCCAGGAGGGAGGACGTCCCGGCAACGGAGGAGCCGATCGAGTTCCTGGTCCACGCCCACGCGTCGGCCCGCGCCGCCGCCGAATTATTGGCCCCCAACGCCGGATCCATCGAGACCACCGGCCGGGCCCAGCAGCCGGGGCGAGCGTCAACCCCTGCTGCTGTCACCTGTACACGTTGCTAGCTTACTGGGCCCCGGAGCGCACCACGTATGGCATGGCATTCTGCGCTACACCAGGAGGGGAACGGCCTCGCCCGGCCGGCTGCCCGCAGTTCCGGCCGCCGGTTTTTTGGTCTGATGAATCATACTAGTATGTATGTGGAGACAAACGTACGGGGTCGCATGTCATCAGGACTCTATACTATAGTAGCAGGACACACCTGAAGCGCATGCATGCATGGCCAGGTGTGTGATCCGACCGGCCGGTAGGTGCCGCGTTCCATCGCACTAGCCACGATCGACCCTCGGGGGCGACGCGCGCGCCAAGATACACGGTAGTACTACGCGCTACCCGGTCTGGTGGTGGTGACGACTCCATCGATCCATCGGTGGGCGGAAGTACAGACGTGGCAGCCGCGTCGGTCGCGCTGGCACCCTGTATGCTACTAGTGCGTGCCTACTAGCTCCCCTCCAGCAACGGCGAAGGGATCATGATGAACGGCGTCCATCGGTCAGCTGAGTTCGATCGATCGATCCACGTGCACGGGGTCCGGGGGCTATGCACGCATATGATGACGCGCCGATGCGTGTACACGTATATGCCGGCCCGATCAGCTGGGGTCCGTCCTACGTTGCCGGTGCGGTGCACCTTATTTGCATGCGTCGCTCAACATGCATCTCCTCATGTACTACATGCGCCTCCCTACAGCGGCTACTGCTAGCTAGCAGCAGCACACTAGCACGATCGAGTGGCCTAACCTAACCACGAGTCGCTTTCGCTATCTCCTTGGCTTGTTGCAATGAACGCGACCGAGGAGCCCCCGGGCACGTGACCCGCACGGGCCTCGGGTTGCCCTCTCCCAATGGAACAGCAACACCGGTGCAAACACCTCGTTGCCGCCATCGGACCTCTCTTGACTATTCTTCTTTGCACGATATATACTATACTACTCGAAGACTAGATGGTGCAAACTTCTGCAACCCACTGCTTTCTCCCTCCTTCGAGACCCACCCGCTACATTATCGGGAAGATGAACAGTGACGACAGGATTTACTGAATCACCACTTCATTAAAAAAAACTGAAATCACCACGAGAATTTACCTTTTCTTCTTCGAGAAAAAATTTTACTGAACAAAAAGTAGCGACGCATGGAGAGGTGATGACCAGCTACAGGTTGGGGCACACTCCGCCGTATAATTAGGCCCAGACCGACTAATAGTGTATTGCCTTGGGCCTCCAGTTATATTGGAACACTAGTTGATACCCTGCACGTTGTTGCGGGATATCTTTTGCAGCTCGATCCAAAACTGATTTCTATAGGTTAGAAAAAGGTGACTTGTCTAAATGTAAAATGGATATTGGTATTAACAAATAGAAAGGACAAAGATAAATGATGAGCTAAGGTATGATCACATATACCTTTACTTACCTGAATGTAAGTGGGTAGATAAAGTAAATAGCAATGATAAATAGGTTATGTCGTAGCTACAAAATTGTTGTGTAACATAATCTATCAAGATATTACTAGCCTAATTACTTGTCCCAATAAGGGATATGACCAATATCAAATTAATGCATGGAAACAAATTGTATATGTTTGTTCTATTTTAGGCTCCGAGTAATATAGCTGGCCTGGACTGTTGTAATTTCCAACGGTATCGACCCTGATAACATTGACTGACTCATAGTCTCCAAAGTGTGTGGACTTTATTGAAAGTTGAAGCAGGTCATCAGAACTAAAATGCACACATACCTAGTGAAAGGAAGGAAAAAATAGATGATCAAAACTAAAAAAAAGTGCAAAAGTACATATTATTTGCAAAAGCACGTGAGCAAACACATGAAGATAGTTTGCAGTAGATGTTCCCCATATGTATAGATACATGCCACCTCCAATAATTCAGCTAGGAGTTAGCAACCATAATGCATCCAATTGTATTATAAATTTCTGGAAATTCTAATAAGAAACTATTGAGTTACAAAAAAGAGATGGAGTTGTCTATTTTTTCTCTCGAAGAGGTGAGGTGCATAGGTAGGTGCAAACAATGGGATGCCATAGATAGTGTGCCTGCTGTGCTCGCCATTTTCACTGAGAGGATAAGTAAATTGATTCAAGAAAGAGCATCTCAATATATAGCAGGTAGACACTTCATATTTTTGGTATCGGTTACTTGAGTAATTGGTGGATAATTAATGCCATCAGGGCTACTAATTGCATTATTGGCCTGTTAAGAGTGCACATTGCACATGGCATGGATCTACCGCTCAAAAAAGAGTGCACATTGCACGGATCTACCGTGTTCACTTATTGACAAATTGCAACGTCTACCTTAAATTTCTAATGGTTTGTGCCTTATATAATGCAATACCGTTTTTCTATGAGCGTAGAAAGCAACGCAAATCAAATATTTCAATGATTTCATGCACTTGTAGAAAAGATGTAGAAGGATACGAGATATGCTTGAGACTAAATGCGTGTGAGGACCCAAATTTCACCAACGTGAAATCCGAGCCCTTTGTACCTCATTGCCACTCCCGGGAGTGTGGCACGTACATCCAACACAAGTTAGTACAGTAAAACCATAAATTAAAGGAAATAACAAGGCAAGATTATAGATTCTCCAAGTACATTATTATGTATAAGTCTCAATCTCAAGAGTACAAGAGCGTGGCACGCAGGCCATCGCGAAATGGAAGTAAGAAACTAGCGGAAGCGAAGCGGAAGCAACTCGATGATGATCGTCGATGAAGTCCATACCCACAAGCAACTCGAGTGTAAGCGAGACCGTCACTCCTCTCCGTCGGCTCCCTCGAGCTGGCGCGGTCGGCTCCTCGACAACGACGTCCGAAAAGCAAAGTGGAAAGCCGTGAGTACATAGAGTACTCAGCAAGCCGCAAACTACCTAGCAACAATGTATGCATGTTGGGATAGTTCAAGGAAAGGCAAGGGCTAGCACCTAAAACATTATTCCTCAAGTCTATGTGATTCACATTTTATTATTAGTCAAATTTTATAAGTGGCCTTGCAGGAAACAACACAATCCTGCAAGGGTCAAATTTTTATGTCCCGCACACCTCCACGGGACCACAGCTCGAGGCCGGAAGTAAAACACCTATCGGAGGGGAGAAGTAGTAAATGCTAATCAAGTGGATTTCTCTCGGTAGTGCCCATACTTTGGGCTAGACTATACGTATAGATTTATATATCTCTGCAGAGAGTAAGCAACTGTACCCACGTGAAGAGGTACTCAAACAAAAGACCACCGTCGTGGCCCAAGCAAAGCAACACTCACAAGATCACTACTCAAAGCATCGAATGGGTGGCGCCCGTCCCTCGGGTCCGGGATCCTCTAACCACAACATAGGAAAAGAAGGGCCTGAAGGGTGTGACAAGGCGTACCACGGGCCGGGTGGGATATCCTCTCGCTCGCGGGTCGAGACAAACGCTCCAACACCCG
Organism: Chloris gayana; assembly: GCA_031894775.1. Classification (NCBI taxonomy): domain Eukaryota; kingdom Viridiplantae; phylum Streptophyta; class Magnoliopsida; order Poales; family Poaceae; genus Chloris; species Chloris gayana. Next base: position 9,144 of record JAUNZO010000526.1, read on the forward strand.
CTACCACTAATCTCTACACCACGGCGGGCCACCCATTCCTCCGCTAAGTATCATGATCCAGCCCGCCCATACAAGTCACGTGGTAAGCTAGTAAGACCAAGAGAGGCATACGCACAAGAACCGGTCCTTAGGCTGCCGGGGCGAGTCACCATCCCTCTCCTCAAAACAACGAGTGTCACCACAACAGGGGTCCCATATCCCAAGACCCCTACACAACTCGTACTCGCAACAGTACCCTCCAAGTAGAGACTCCCCGAAGTCTCCCAAGCACCTAACCACCTACACACTCGCCCCCGCAAAAGGTCCTACAGGGTATCTAGTACGAAACTCGACACCTAAGAAACACCTACAAGTTATTTTACACAAAAACATGTATAGTCATCATGGGGTTCAATTAAGCAACTAAGCAACATACTAAGCATGCGAGTAACGAGTAGAACAACCTATGGCAACGAGTGGCAAGGATAGCATAGTATGGCATAGGTAAACTACAAGTGCAAGTAACCATTAATCATGCATGGTCCAATTTAATGCGAATACTAAATAGGATCAAGAGTGGTCAAGGATTGCGGCTTGCCCGGATAGGGCTGCTCCCAGGCCGGGTCGGGGTACTCGTATCTGCTGTGTCTGGCGGGAACTCCTCAAACTGCGGCTCGGACGGAAACTCCTCGGCACCGTCCGACGGACGGATCGTGAAACATGGGTTAGGCACGCTTATCGAGACAAAAGGAAATAGTACGGAAATAACGACGGAAATTACGGTACTAGAACATGACCAAAAACTACACTAACGCGTAGAGAACGTCGCTACGAGTCTAATGCAACCGACCGCATATTTTTCCGACGCTCCAGGAAAAAGATATGAATTTTCAAAGATAAATGAATTATGGAAATTCAGGAAAATCCACTAAAAGAAATGGAATATTCTCTGGAATATTCTCGACACGCGGGCACCACGTCAGCGCCACGTCGATGCCACGCCGGCGCCACGCGGACCAAAATCCCTACATGTCGGCACCACGTGGCAATTCTTCCGCCACGTGGTCGCCACGTTGTCGCCACGCGAGACGACGCGTCGGCGCCACGTTGGTAGCCATTCCGCCACGGTGGCGCCACGTCGGCAGATATTCCGACATGCGAGCGGCTACCACCTCGCCACCTCGGCCGCCACCTAGGCGCCACGCCGGCAGAAACCTACGCTACGTGGTCGACACATCGGCGGAAGATCCGCCACGGCGACCACCACGTCGGCATCACCGGAGAGGGCGGCGCCGCCCAAGCTCCGCCGCGGCTCTTGCCGGAAGTCCCTCTCCTCGGCGCTACGGCTCGCCGCGCGCCCAACGGAGTATGCTCGCGGCTCCACCGCGTCACCGCGCACCCGCCGGCCTACCAAGCTCCGACTAGCTCTCCGCGGACAAGCCCCGGCGGCACGCCGGAGTTTCCCGTGGCGGTGGCGCGAAGAGGGAAACCCCACCGATGCGAAATCTTCCGGTTTGAGCACGCCACTAGGTTGCTCATGCAACGAGGAGCAAAACTACTCCCGTGCTCACCCAAAAAGTCGACCGGAGGCCCGCCGGCGACGAGTACCGCGGCGGCGGCCATAGCGGATCCACCGCGGACCACGGAGCCACCACCTTTCTCAACCGAACATACGCGCACGAGCTTCTCCTACACGGCGCGGCACCGCTCCACCACACGGACAAACATGAGCACGCGCACCGGCTAATCCTCGCCGGCGTCCATGGAGACGGCGGCGGAAATTCGACGGGAAGCCACGGGACGATAAGAATCCCACGAAAAGAGGGGGCTTTGGGTGCGGCAACTCACCAAGACTCCTTCGCGAGCTCGAGCTTGAACGGAGAAGGTCGAGGCCGGCTCTGGCGACGAGGAGAGCTTACGGACGGCGGCGAGAAGCAACAGAGGTAGACGGGCGGTGATCACGCGTTCGACGTTCCCAAGCTACAAGGGGGCCACAAACCATGGGTTAAGCCCTCCGGGCACGGCACACGACGGGAAGTACGGAACACAAGGGGGGCAAGGATGAGCCATACCGGAGGGGATGAACGACGGCGAGGTTTCCGGCGGCTAAGATCTCCAAAGCGCTCGCCTATCCGCTACGCTGCACCAAGGGGAAGTTCATGAGCACCGGCGGGACCGGCGAGGGTCAAGGATCATGCTGGTGGCCTCGGTTCTTACCAGCGACGAGGACGAAGGGAGGCGGCGACGGCGGCGCAGCCCTAGGGTTAGGGTTCTCCCGCACCGAGGCGGCGCCGGGTGGGATGAGGACGAGATGGGGGCGGCGCAGGGGTTTTGTAGGTTCAAAAAGGTGGAGGGAGTGGTTGAACAGCTGGGCGGCAGCACTGCGCACGACGCGTGGCGATTCCTCGGCGTCCGGGTCACGGGGGGGTGCGGCGCGAGAGAAAAAGGTAGGAGAAAACTGTTTCCCGCGGGTTGGGCCGAGCTGGGCTGCGGGAAAGGAAGAAAAGAGGAATAAGTCAGGGCGCACGGTGCGATTCGGCCCATGGCGCGATTTTGAATAATAATCCCTCGCGAATTTACTTGAGTTTGTTTCTCACTTGCAATTGATTCAAACTCTTTGCAAATTCGAAGATTTTATTACACAACGAGAGAAGTGCAAAGTTTGGGCTGTTACAATGCGTGATCGGATGGTGGCAAATTTGTGGGTGATGTGGCGCAATGAGAGAGCAGAGAAATACCCTTAGTGGGTTGCACTTTTAAAATATAAGTAGATAAGAATTTACAGAGGTAGCATGATACTCCCTCCATCCCATGGATTGTGTCGTTTTGGGATGGGGGAGCCAAAATTACAGTGAGTGAAAATGTCCTCTATACCCTCATTTATTACTGTTTTGGGTGGGAAAAAGCACAACCGGACAACATTAGTATATGCACTAAACAACAAACAAAGGGCCCACAAATTTTCATTTTCATGGCGCCGGATGCATAGCGCCAAATTCAAACAGGTTACATTTTCACCTCGGTCTTTAAATCACCGGACATGAACCAAAAGCCAAAACAAACACCACACATCACATAACAGCCATGGCTATAGAGGATCTGAAGTGGCCACCGGATGAGGGAGATGAACACATGTTGCCGGACCTGAATGAAGCACCTGATGATGAACAGCAGCAACAACAAATTGAAGTTCACATCCATGGAGGTGATGACAACCAAGGCTTTCCCTTTGATCTCAATGATGTCCAACCTGAAGAACACATGGACACAGGTCAGATTTATGCTTACACATGGTGAATCAGTTTTTTTTCTTCTTTTCTTTAGCTGCACACTTATACATGGTCGAATGGTTTTTTTCCTTCTCTTTAGATGCAGCCTTATACATGGTAGAATCAGTTTTTCCTTCTCTTTAGCTGCACAGGTTTCTAGTTATATTAGTCTTCCTGAGCATGCAAATATTCATTATTGTAAGACCTATTCATTCGTTCTTTAGTTGCATAAGCTACTACTGTTGCTAGCATTGCTATATTATTCAAAAGTGGTGACATTGAACAATAAGGCAATTGGAACAAACTAATTTAATCAAACAAGGTTTGCCTGGAATAAGTATAGTACTGGTCAGCTTGCAAAACAGAGCCTAGTACTGTCCTTCCCATGCTATGGAATAAAAATAAACTTTTAAGAGTCTAAATGGCGTCCGTAAATGAACAAAAAAAGGGAAATGGGCCAGGCATGAATATGCCAATTTGAGCTTCTAAATTTTGAAATTTCATATAGGTTACAGATCATACCAATTAAGATAGGGGTGCACTTTCATGAGATTATTATCCTGTAGCTATATGTAATGATAGTTATCTGCTCTTATTATATTATTCAAAAGAGGTAATAGTAGCACGCTCATGTCAAAAATAACTCAGGTAATGATACTTATCTGCTGTTGTAGATGCCGATATTGGTCTAGACACGGAGATATCAGTGGATATGAATTCCATGGTGCAGGAGATGGAGGAGTATGGTGTCTATGCTGATGTTATCGACGTCGACTTTGATGTAGAGGAGTTGTCGGACTCCGATGACAGTTCAGATGAAGATCAAAATGCAAATGAGGCAAACCCAAATAAAAACACGACGACAAGGCAAAGGCAAGACATATATGAAGCACTGCTGGAAAGAAGTAACCGTGGAAAATTGAAAAGAACCAGCACAAGAGAGGTAGCACAATTGTTTCCAGTCAGCCAACGCACCGTACAACGTATATGGAGAGAAGCAAAAAAATGTCGTGCACAAGACCGACCAGTTGATGTTTCTTCCAAAAAATCCAAAAATGGTGGTAAAAGGTTGCAATTTGACCTATCAAGGGTTGCCACTGTTGAATTGCACAAGAGAACCACTATTGCAAAATTAGCAAAAGCAATAGAGGTATCCAAAAGATCGCTGCATAGGTGGTTCAAACAAGGACTTCTACGTCGACATTCTAATTCCCTAAAACCTCAGTTAAAGGAAACAAACATGAAAGAAAGACTTAGATGGTGCATGTCTATGTTAGATCCCACTACGTTGCCACATGATCCGAAATTCATAGAAATGGACAACATTATTCACATTGACGAGAAGTGGTTTAATGCCACAACAAAGAAGAAGAACTTTTACATGGTACCAGGAGAGGTGGATCCACATAGAACAAGTGCATAACAAAAACTCAATTGACAAAGTAATGGTTCTATCCGCTGTTGCTTTGCCTAGGTATGATGATGCAGGTATAGAAATTTTTAGTGGGAAGATAGGCTTGTGGCCTTTTGTGAGAAAGGTATCACATCCTTCTTCAAGTTATTCATTTATGTATAGAATGCCAGTAGATTGCCATTTGACTGTCATGTATGTGTAGGAACCAGCACAAAGGAGCAGCCACAATAGAGAGAGGGGTACACTTGTGACTAAAACCATGACCGTGATCGGAGATACAATGCGGTCGTATTTAATCTGTAAAGTACTCCCAGCTATTATGCAAAAGTGACCTAGAGACGATAGAAACAGGACAATATGGATACAACAGGATAAAGCAATAACCCATGTCCCAGCTTGATGATGAGCAATTTGCTACGGCAGTCCTACAAACAGGACTTGACATTAGGCTAATGAACCAGCCTCCAAACTTCCCGGATATGAATTGCCTTGATCTTGGGTTCTTTGCTTCTCTACAAGCCCTCACATGTGAGGCAGATGCTAGAAACATAGATGAACTAATCGATAATGTTGAGAGGAAATATGATGAATATGAATCTTATCTCCTGAGAAGGGTGTTTCTAACTCTACAAGGCTGCATGCTAGAGGTCATGAAAATCAGAGGTGGCAATAGGTACAAAATCTCTCACATGAGCAAAGCAAGGTTGGAGGCGCTCGGCACCATGCCTAGAAGGCTTATTTGTGACACCCAGCTGTACCATGAGATCATTGACTACTTGGGTTCAGCTCACATCTAAGGCTCGGTTTATGTAAGACAATGTAAGGTTCAGTTGGCATGAACTCCTTTTGGTGTAAATAGGGCATATGATGGGTTGGCATGAACTCCTTTTAGTGTAAATATGGTATATGATGGGTTGGCATGAACTCCTTTTGGTGTAAATAGTACGATAATGTAAAGCTAAGCAGGCTATATGATGGTGTATCTATTAATGTTCAGTTTACTCGTTCTCTAATACTTCATTTATAGTACAAGCATACACGGAAATCAGCACTACTTCACATTCATATATCAACATTTTTCACATAGCAAAAACCACTTCACATACATAGATCAACATTTTTCACATAGCAAGAACCACTTCACATACATAGATCAACATTTTTCACATAGCAAGAACCACTTCACATACATAGATCAACATTTTTCACATAACAAGAACTACTTCATGCAGCCACTACTTCATTCAGCCACTACGTCATCACATATTAACAACAAAAGCACTCCAAAAGCATACACATTTGGTCATTTGCACTACATCATGTCATAGACCTAGACACATACTCCAAAAGCAACATGAACTGATCATTGCTTACTAATCAATTTTAGGCTTGAAAATCTCTTTCACAAGAGGATGTGCCCATTCAGGATAAATGTTAAGCATGCAATCCAGTCTGAATTCATCAAAGGTTTTATCAACGATATTTACCTTTTTCTCTTTTGTGACCAATTCCTCCTTGCTTGATGTATTGTTGTGCTGTAATGGGATGGATTCATCGTCCGTCTCAAGCATCAGGATCAACTCCAACTTCCTCCGCACCGGTGTCATCCTTGCTTGTTTGCACGTCCGTGGGCTTCATGTCGACGAGGTCCTGCAGCTCGTCTCGGGGACGAGGTCCTGCAGCTCGTCTCGGGGACAACTTCATCGTCGTCATCAGTATCAAAGTTAGGCCAGCCCTGTCCATCTTCTTCAACCGTCTCGGAGATGATGAGACAGCTCGTCGGCAGCAGCATCCCGAGAGTCGTGGACGACCTCACCGTCGTCGCTGCCACCATCCTCTCGAGTCGTGGATGGCTTGAATCCTAGCCCCGCCTCCGCTTCTTGCCCGATGTGGATAGGGAATGGCGGGGGAACGTTGATTCCGACCAAATAAGGACAGATCCCGCCGCCGCACACCACGCGCATGGACTCGCGCTGTCGCCGCGGCCGTCGACTCGGCCGGCACCGCGTCTTGGGAGTCCGCTGCCGCCGCGAGCCTCGACTCGGCCGGCGCCGAGTCCCCGGAGTCCGGCGTCGTGGCCCTCGAATCCAGCGGCGCGTCGCGCTCGGACTCCGCCGCAGCCGCGCCTCTCCAATCCGCCGCCGCCGCGGCCTCCACTCCTCCACCGCCGCATGCCCGGGCTCCGAATCCCCGGAGTCCGGCGCCGCGTGCCCGGGCTCCGCCACCGCCGCGCCCTCATTTCCACCGGAGCCGCATGCTCGGACTCCGCCGCCGCCGGCCCAGGACTCCGCCGCCCTCGGTCCGAGTCCGCCGTCCGCTTCGATTTCGCCCCGCCGGATCTCGCCCCTCACCGCCATGGAACCCGCGCCTTCCGGCCACGGTCGCGAGCCCCAAGGAACGGAGGAAGTGGAGTAGCTCGAGCGGCCCTCGTCCTCCCCTTCTCCGGCGTGCGACATGGATTCCTTCGATGGAAACGGGTGGAGGTGAGCTTCGGCGTTTTTTTTTCGGGTGGCGGAGGTTGCGGCTTCTTTGGTGGATGAGAGGAACACGCGTGTGATGATAAGGCTACAGGTCTATGCTGTGAGTTGGCAGTCTACAACGACACATTTCGTGGGATTTTTATGTACCCCTCGTAACGACACAATCCGTGGGATGGAGGGAGTAGAACACAATGATGGAACTTGATGTTGCGTGTTCGAACTTTGCACACGGTTAATCAAAAAACTTTTACCACGGAATCTTGAGCGAAACAATTCTTTGAATCAAAGAAACCGAAGGTGTTCCGAATAACAGAGCACATGCATGAATTTCATTTTGGTTTGATTTTCTCGACAGTTGGTGACCACAAGATCTTTTCATCTCGTTCAGTCATAGTTAATAGCTGAAAGCGCGTAGGAATATGATCCCCTCGTGAATCTGGCCGACGTGGTCTTCTGCGGCTGCGACACGACGTTTTTTCGTCGTGGCGTCCCCCGAGGGAACACGTCGTTGTTCCGAGAGGCTGCCGCATGCATGGGCCTCTTTTAGTTTCGGCCCACCTGCTGGCGTAGCCCGTTCGCGAGCGTGAAAGGGCTGGCCTCTACTTGCCCGGCCCGCTTGGCCTCGCCTACCATGGAAGACAGTGGTAAGGATGGCCCGATTCCAGGTATCAAAATAGGCCGGTCCATATGAATGAATGCAACGCAGTGTTCCTTTTCTTTCCTTAATGACAACAACACGGTAAATTCCCTAAAACACAACACGATGGAGGATCGTCGAATGGGCGAAACGAAAGAGCTCCTGAACTCACGCTGTTCCGGGACTCGGCGCCACGGAGTGCGCCCTCTTCTCTAGTTAATTGCAGACGCGCTGCGGTCTTCTCCTACCGGAGGAGTTCAAATTCTTCAAACGGTATTGCGACTCCAATTTTTTGTATAAGATAATCGATTAAAATCCAGCGTGTACAAGAGTATACAACCTCTAATTTATTATATAAAATTTTCGCCATCAATGCTGATGATCCGTAGAGGAACTCTAGCACGGCAGCATTTAAAAATAAGGAAGCAACGCCCTTTAAATGCATCGGCCTTTAAATGGAGGAAGCAACGCCCGCACCGATTGGCTCCGGACAAGGTCTTACACATATTTTAGTTTAGAAGAGAGACGAAGGAATTTTTTAACCTAGTATGAAAATTCGCTTCTACTGGAAATCAAACCCGAGACCTAGAAGGTGCTACTGATGCACCTTACCACTACTGTAAAGGCCCGTTCACTAGCATGTGAAGGTACATTGAGCAAACTGTAAAAGCTCTATTTTTATATAGCTTCTACTTGAAAGTATCCCTTCTACTTCGCAAAATTGATACTATTGGTTAATTTAGCTATTATATCATGTCAATTACGAAGTTTTCCATCAACCAAGGCTCTTCTAAACGAAACATTTAAATGTTAAAAAACCATCACACTGACTACAATGACATATGGATTGGATGATGAGCGACATCATACAACGACAAACATATTTCTTCCAATGACCTTTCCTCTACCCATGAGTCCTCTCAAAACCTTGTTTTGGTTCGTCTTTTAAGTGTCGTGCGTGGCCAGAGGCGGCATATCGACGGTTGGAGAAGAAGTCCGTCTTTTATCTGCAGCATTTTGATTACAACGAAAAAAACCAAATGATTTACTTCCCCGAGAAAGTTTGGATCAGCCAACTAGTATGGCAACTTTACTGCAGTAGTATGTACATTTGTTCAAACAGTGTGTCGTGGTTAACGATGGGCGAACTGTGCTGTTCTGCCTTTGCTCGTCAGGCCGCACAGGACGAAGGTACTGTACGTTAACTTGGCGATCCAATTGGCTGGTCGGCACTTGGTTCGTCATGGCGCGCTTGGAATCTTTCTCGCCGTGTTGTGGAGCGCCATTCTAGGGTGGTCTGCAAATGAAACAACTCCCACCCCATCATACCTGACTGGACAATAATCTCATAGGTGACGCCGTGGCGGTGAGGTACAGCTCTTTTGCTTGAGGCGGTCAGGCGGCGTTTATTTGACAGGCCTAGAATAATATATATATACTTTATTATTTTTGGATCAGAATGATAAGATCAACACACTTCAACGCCACTTTTCCCTTTGCTAGAATGGAACACTGCCAAAAGGAAAATCACACCGTTATAGTTTATCCAGTACAAAGATCCATCACCAGGCGGCGCCGGCACAAGAGATCGGCCCGAAAAATCCACGAAAAGAAACACACGATAATATTTTCGAGTTCGGCCAGAGATTGTTTACATCGGTCGGCGACCTTTTCCAGCTGCATAATGCCCCACATAATTATATTTTCCCACGCCGCTCGAACGCTCCCGTGCCCTGGAAATAAAGAAATCAGGTGGACACAGAGGTCAAACCCCCACACTCTGTAAAGGGTTACCGCATCTTGACAAGATCCGTACAGAGGCTGGCCTAATCGCTGCTTGCAACGGCGCGCGAGCTTTCCGTCGGAACGAGAGAGCACCACAGGAGCAAGTTTGTGTCGGCGTGCTAAGCCCATTTAATTTCTCCGGCCACAGCAGGCCAAGTGCATGTACGACCACTTCCAAAACATGAATTCAACTCACCGCAGCAGCGGGACGGGCGGCCTATCCGGATCAACTTTCGTGTGCGTAGTTGCTGG
>JAUNZO010000527.1:0-31472 GCA_031894775.1 Chloris gayana
GCAAGGTTAAAATAACCGGGGTTAACCGGCCGGTTAACCCGGTTAACCGGTGAACCGGGCGCGGGCGGTTCCTCCGGTCGGCCGGTTAACCCCGGCCGGAATTTGAATTTTTTGAAAATTTGGAAAAATTTGTAAACAAAATTTGTAAAAAAACTAGAGGCGGAATTAGTAGTTTTGGCGAAAAAATGAATGAAAAATGTGTTGTTTTGAGCAAGAAAGAAATCAAAGAACCCAAGTGAATAAAGAAAAAAAAATACTACAACCTTATCTCCTCCTCTCGGACCACATGACCCGTGAGCCTCCCGCATCTCGCCACCACCCAGCGCTGCCCGTGCTCCTCCGCCCGTCCCGCAGTCCGCCGGTCCGGAGTCCGTCGCCGGTGGGGCCGCCGCCCCGAGCTCCGCCGGTCCCGGGTCGGCCGCCGGTCCGGGCGGACGAGTAACCGCGGTAGCCGACCGGCTAGCCGGGCGGGTGAGGCGGCTAGCCGGTGCGGCGTAACCCGCCCGCCCGAGCGAGGCGCGGCCGGCGGCCGGTCTGCGAGCGCGCTCGGTCCGGCTAGCCGGGGTGGCCGGCCGGCTAACCGGACGGGCCGCAAGGTTAGCCGCGGCCGCTGCTGGTGCTTCCGGATTTTTTTTTCAGATTCAATAATAGTTTCAATGTTGTTTGCAATTTAAGTAGTAAATGCAGTAGATTTTTGTAGGTAATTTAGTTGATTTTGGTAGCTAATTTAGATGAATTTGTGACCTAGATAATTTAAGTAGGTTTTAAACTTGGCCCGACTTACCGATTGCAATATGTTGTTGCTTTTGAATTAGGGAGATATGGCGGATAAAAATCAAAGTGATGGTGTATGGGAGCATGGTACCAACACATATCCAGGATGGTATTGCAAGTATTGTAAAACTACAAAGAAAGGGGGTGGTGCTAATCGATTCAAGCATCATTTGGCGGGGCGGGGTGGTAATGTGATACATTGCAACAATGTGCCACCGAGATGTTCGTGACTACTATCGTCGTGAACTGGATAGAATTGTGGAGAGGAAGAGGGAAAAGCAACGGGAGAATCTAAGAAGGGAGGAAATTGCTGCAGAAGGAAATGTGATCCATGAGATTAATGATGAGGATGAGGAGTTGCAGCGTGTGTTGCATATGTCTCGAGAGGAGGAAGCATTTGCGAGGCGGGTACGTGAGCAAGGAGGACGAGTATGAGCATGGAGGTGGTTCATCTCAACCTATGGACGAGTGGTTCATCTCGTGGTGGTGGATTGCTTGGCATGCTTAGACGTGCTACATCCGTGAGGGGAAAGGAGAAAAAGTTCAAACTAGGATTGATCTCTGGACCTTGGACGGCTAAATCTAAGTGCGGGAAAACTTCAATTGGAAGAGCTTGGTCTAAATGGTTCCACACGAAGCCATCGCTGGTAGGAAGGCCGATAGTCCTTACTTTAAAGCCGCGATCAAGGAGACACAACGATGGGGTAAATTGAACATGCATTTATTTGAGATATGTTGTTTATTTCTTGAACATGTATAGATTGATATGTTCTATTTTACAGGTGAGGGCATTGCAAGCCCGAGTTGGATTTGAGATAGATGGGGTATACTTAGATGGAAATGAAGAGGATATTAAAAAGCGGTTTGAAAAATTCAAATTAGAGTGGCCAACTCATGGAATAACAGTTATGTGTGATTCATGGACGGGACCAACAGGGATGAGCGTGATCAACTTCATGGTGTATTGCAATGGGGTAATGTATTTTCACAAATCTGTTGATGCCACTTGGACATAGCCAGGATGCAAAATTTGTATATGGGGTAAGTTATTGTCATTGCATGTTGAATTATTTATTATTTCATGATGATAACATACTTTTGTTTCTTATAGGAAATTGAAAAAGTGGTGAAACAGCTTGGTCCTCAACATATTGTTCGGATCATCACCGATAATGGATCAAACTATAAGAAGGCATGCAAGTTGCTACAACGTAAGTATCCGATTGTGTGGCAGCCATGTGTTGCTCATACTATAAATTTGATGTTGAAGTCCATTGGTGAGTTTCCTGAGCACAAAGCTATGATTGAGGCAGCTCGGAGAGTTTGTCGTTGGCTGTACAATCACAATAAGTTGCATTCCATGATGAGAACCGCTATTGGAGGAGAGTTGGTAAGATGGAACGCTACTCGATTTGGCACCAATTATATGTTCTTGGAGAGCATGCTTCGACGTAGAGAGAAATTCATGGCATGGGTATCTTCTGTACCATTCTTGGAAAGTCGTTTTGCAAACATGCCCGAGGGAAGATATGCTCATTCATGCCTTTCCAGTTTGTCATGGTGGGATAATATGAACATGGTAGTCAAAGCTGTCGAGCCTTTGTATGCCTTCCTTCGCTTTGCCGACCAAGATAAGGTTCCAAACTTGAGCGAGGTCCTTCTAAGATTTCACATGGTTAAGAATGAGTATGAAAGTATGTTCCAAGGCAATGCACGTGAACTTGAGCGTTATATGGCGGTGATCAATCCTAGAATGGGTGATATTGCAAACAACGGTTATGTTAATGCGGGTAACTCGGCATCGATTGCTATTAGTTGTTCTATTGCATATATCATCTATTTTGCTAACTTTTTCTATTCTTGAATATGCAGCTGCCGCTTTGAATCCCGAACTCACTACGTGTATGGCACAGAAACAATCTCTTAAAGGACCTCGGAGAGGCCTTTGAGTTTATGACAGATACTACCACTTGTGTATTGGCGCTTCATGAAGTCGAGAATTATAGGAGGAAACATGGTTCTTTCGCTAGAGAATTGGCTTGCAAGATGGCAGCAGATCATAATACATCCCCTTGTAAGTCCTTGTCTCGTAATGTCAATGTTGGCAATATTATGTGAAATGTTTTGAACTTATGGTGCAATCATCCTAATTACAGCACAATGGTGGACTATGTTCGGTAATGACACACCAACCCTCCAGAAGCTTGCACTACGGCTTGTGTCTCGGTGTTGTTCCTCCAGTGGTTGTGAGCGCAATTGGAGTACATTTGCTTTGATCCACACAAAGGTGCGCAACAAGTTGTCTCACAAAAAGCTACACAAGTTGGTCTATGTTAACTACAATCTACGCATTCGATTGAGGGAAGCCGAGGTGTACAAGCCACCGAGAAGATGATCCATTTCATCGACTAATGGAACTTTCCTTGTGTGATCAAACAAATCCGATACGAGATTGGATGGAGAATGGCCGTTCCAATGCTGATCCAAGTACTTGATGAGGAGACCACCGAGAGTGACACTCCTATGCCATCTAGGATGGTGGTTCAAGAGGACACTCCTGCCGATCTTCAAAGAATTACCGGCACTTCTTCTCTTGTTGAATGGGCCGATGAAAATGTTGGTGACACACATATTGGTAAGCGTAAAATGCAATCCGTAAGACGGAAGGAGAAAGGCAAAAAACAGAAGAAAACAATTAGAGAACAAACTGTGCGTAGTGATGATAGTATCTGCTAGTGATGAACAAAGTCCATCTTATCAAGAGTCCGATGATAGCAGCTCTGCACCTTCCGATGGTGACCCGGGAGGTTATGGTGGTACCTCTGTTCCACCGGCACCAAATATCCAATTCACAGGTACTATTAAGATAGAATATTGCATCATACAAATTCTTTGGTTGTTCACTAACTTTTGGCTTCCTTTTGTAGGTGAGGAAGACTTCACTCACGCAACGCAAGATCAAGATCATGGCGCCCCACGATCACGAGAGGATCACCGTCTCGGAGGGGCCTACTACAAGGGGTAGGCAACATCATCTTGGAACCTATACTTCTCCTCACACAAGCGAGTCCTCCTTCACCACGGGTAGCTCTTCTCCTTATGCCCATGGTTACGACCGATACCTTGCTCCGCCACCACACAACCAACCACCTCTAAATTGGGTGTACGAGTGGCAAGACCCAGATTTCTATAACATGTTGCTCGATGAGTGGCAAACAAGCTGCGGCGTGGACGGGACAAAGTTGGAATGAATACAAGGCGGCATTATTGGCTACTCGTGGAATTGCGCTAATGTCAAACGAGGAGTACAACTCGGCATGGTACTCACGTCCATGGACTTGAGTGCAAGTCATATGAATTTGTGTTGTGCGAATGACCATGTATGAATTTATGTTCTAAATATTGCTTGGACAACTCTATTTGGACTTGTATTAGATAATATAGTTGTGCCTTATGTCTAATGTCAACTCTATTTGGACTTCTATTTGGACTTGTATTTATGCCTAATATTGTCTTTAATATTCTAGGAAACTGAATGCAATTTTTTCGCTACGTTTTGTGCTATTTTTCTAAATTTTATTCCAGTTTCACACTCTACGCAACCGGCCGGATAACCGGTCAGACCGGCCGGTTAACCGGACAAACCGGCCGGTTAACCGGACGGCGACCGACGAGGGTACAAATCGAATTTTGTCCGGCTAACCGGCCGGTTTTTCCGGTTTTCCGGTTAACCGGTGGGCCGGGCCGGAGCGGTTCTGACGGTTCGTTCGGTTATCTCAACCTTGTTCAGGAGAAGGTTTCGGCACCGTGAGTTACATCAGGCGATGCCCATCCAAAACCCGAAGCCTGAAGCAGCAAACCGTTATGCATCGTGCGATGGAATGATGGCGCACAAAGAACTCCACAGGTTTCAAATCGTGGATCGACGATCTGTCGTGCGGTTAGTAAACTAATAATCGCAAATCAGGCCGATGCGGATCTGCATCTTAAATGCAATTCTGAAGAAGAAACTAAACAAGCTCAAATCGTACTTGCAACTTGGTCTTAACAACTCCGTCCGACCTGTGATTCTGTGCGCCTCCACTATATCTTATCATCGAATCGTCTGGTCAACACCAGGCTCTCCTGCCAGACTGTTCCCTTGCCACTTGCTGACAGCTCCAAATCGATGGATCCGCACCGCACCGTTATATACGGCCACCAACAAATCACCCCGATCCAGAGCTTAGCTAGACAGCAGCAGTAGTGAAGTGGCCTCGCATTTCCACCTCATCCAAGATCAATCGAGGCATTCGGTTAACAGCAAACGGTTCCTGGCAGTGGCAATGGCGTCAAGAAGCCTCCTTGTTGCGGCGTTCCTGGCGCTGGCATTGCCTGCGGTGCTCTGCCAGGCTCCCGGGCCGGCGGTGCCCAAGGCCAAGGGCCCGCCGAACGTGACGGCGGTGCTGGAGAAGGCCGGGCAGTACTCGACGTTCATGCGGCTGATGAAGGCGACGCAGCAGGACACGCAGCTCAACAGCCAGCTGAACAACTCGTTCAACGGGTACACGGTGTTCGCGCCGACGGACAACGCGTTCAGCAGCCTCAAGGCCGGCACGCTCAACGGCCTCACGCAGCAGGAGCAGGTGTCGCTGGTGCAGTACCACATCGTCTCCCAGTTCTACTCCATGGCGTCCTTCGAGACCACCAGCAACCCCGTGCGCACGCAGGCATCCGGCTCCGACGGGCCCTACACGCTCAACATCACCGCCAACAGCATGAACCAGGTCAACATCTCCACCGGCATCGTCACCACCGCCGTCGGCACGGCGCTGCGATCGGAGCAGCCGCTCGCCGTCTACTCCGTCGACAAGGTGCTGCTGCCCAACGACCTGTTCGGCGTCAAGCCGCCTGCGTCAGCGCCGCCCGCGCCGGGCAAGAAGGAGACGCCGTCCAAGGGACACGGCAGCTCGGCGGCTCAGGCGCCCGCGGGAGACGACGAGACGCCGCCGTCCAAAGCGGCCGCCGGCAGAGGCGCCGCGTGGAGCTTGGCCGCTGTTCTGGTAGCCGCGGCTAGTAGCCTGTTGTTGTAAGAAGAGAGCAGCCAGAGATGCGCTTGAGTAGTCCCTGGTTGTCGTTACATTTTAATTTTTCTTCCCCTCAACTTGAGATTCATTTGTTACTCAATCAAACTGCTTTGGAAAGAACCTGGCCATGTCGTTCGGATCCATGAATGTTAACCATGCTGTGCTTCTGGAACTTTTTCTTTGCTCCCTTTTCTCATTTGGTGGACAGTTTTCTTTTGGAGCAACCATGACTGATAACCGTCGTCCGTTGATGTGTTTTCCCAATCTTGGAGATATAAGACGATCTGCTGATTTTTTTTTAACGAAGGATCTGCTGATTTAGATTAATGCCCGGCCCAAAGGTATGAGGCCAGATACGAGAATCTTCTAGGCTGGCTGGCCTTATTCTTACCAAGGCCCTGCCTCGAAACCAGGTGATCGTAGGAGGAATGTTAGGCCCAGCCCAAAGGCAAGCTCCAAGCCTCGTTTAATCCGTGATTCGCGTGGATCTGTTCGCGGCGTAGCACATTCTGGAGCTGGTGATGGGACGGCGAGGTGAGAGAGACAGCATGTCACCATGTGTGGTTGCCTGCCACGCACCACGCAAAGCGGGGCTCGTTGCGCCGTCGGTTTCTACCTGGCTTGTTCCCTCTCGGTCTGAAGCTTGTGCAAGGCAGAACCAGTTCGCAGCCTTGCAGCGCTGGAAAAAACTCGAGTGACGACGCCTGCTCACCTGTCGCCGGCTTAATCTAATCTCGCGGCCGTTTCCGGCGCACATGGCTACACACATGAGATCTGCAGAGACGAGTCAGTTGGCGATAATAATAAAAACAAGTTTCAGCATGGGCCGTCTCGCGTATGTATAACTCTGGGTGGATTTACACGTTAGACTGTCTGTACTCTACGAGTACGTACGAATTCAGAGGTGAGCCAAGTTAGCGGTCAGCTTGAACGAATGCTGCCGCGCTGTGTGTGTGCGTGGGTAGGTGGGCAGGTGCTTGTGTTTCCCGTGTGGTGTGTACCCGACGCCGAAGCGACCGTGCTGGTGGATGATCGGCGGGGATGGAGGATGGATCGGAGGTCGATTCCGAGCCGCTGCCGTGTCGCCGTCGCCAATATCTCCGCGGCAGCTGGTGACCAAAGACATTGCTGATACGTACTTGCTTTTGCCCGCCTCTGCAGATCCATCCAACCAAACACAACCCCGATTGGCTGCACCTGACGAACAGGTATACTGAAACATTCGGCGCAGCGTCGTTCAGGTTCAGTTGCCGTTGCGGCAGCCCACACAATTTCGACTGAAATCGGCGCCCAAACTCCCGCGTACTGTAATTAGTGTGCCCGTGAAGCAGTTCAGCTGAGTTTGGCAGGGGAACACTCGCTCGCTAGCTACAGTAAACGCGAATGAGCGCCTCAAATTGATTTCAGTTCGTGCACGTCAGAGCGTTGCGACGGCGCTGTCACTGCATCGATTATCCGACGTGGACGGCCAGCTCGCAGTAGAACGCTGGGAACTACAGCACGCGGACTGTCGGTGGGATGGATTCGTCCACAGCCGGTGCAAGTTGGGACGATTCGACGACATACGTAAAGCTATTATTCCCGACCCGCTGATGGTGCGGTTGCTCGTGTCATGATTGAGCATTATCGGGGAATTATATGGTTCCAAGCCCGGCCTAATTGCATCGCCTCTTTTCTGAATATACAATACAAACGCCCTGCCGACGAAACTCAGCATCGACGGGGCGGAGCTACATGGATGGAGAGATCGCAGGCTCGCCGCCAGAACTGCATATTCAAAATCATGTTGCATTGCGGGTACTCGGAATTGAAGGGCGAGAAAATAAAAAAAGATATTTGGAGGTGCCTTGTTGCAGGTAGGGCATCGCTATCGTGCAAGCTGTCCGCCTGACTTGCCGCCACATGCAAGAGCCAGCCAGGAAGTACGTAGTTACGTGCGCATACGTACAGGACGGCGAGATACAGGTGCTGCAAAGCGCCAAACCTGTAAACACTGTGCAAGCTGGTATCCGGCGGCCCGGGAAAAATCCACGCAGCTAATTGTATGTCGGCTGTAATCAATCAAGATGGAAAAGAAATGGTGTAGTACACCGTGATGAGCAGTCGCGGCTTCTCCAGTTGAAGGCAGTAGTACTTGGTGAGGTAGCTCGCGGATCACATCGCGGCGCACGTAAAAGAAAGGAAAGGAAAGGAAAGGAAAAGGTTGCGGCGACACCTGACTTGCCACGCAAACAAAACAAGCGCCACCGTCTCGTCTCCTCCGGCCGTGTCCAGCTCACACACCCGCAGTGCCTCACCAACCGCTGCTATAAGTCTATTAAACACCGCCTCAGATCCGCGCCTCCTCCTCGCCATTAGCCAACAATAACGCTAGCTAGTCCCGGCACCAGCACCATGGCCGCCTCCGCCCGCCTCGCCACGGTGCTCTTCCTGGTGGCCACGTCCAGCATTCTGGCGGCCGCGCAGAAGAAGGCCGCGAAGCCTGCCGCCGGCCCCGCCGCGGACGCTGCCGACAGCGGCACGCCGCCGACGGACCTTGCCAAGGCGCTGGGCGGGTACTCGGGCCAGTACAGCAAGTTCCTCCAGCTCCTGCACGACACGCGCGTGGACGACCAGATCAAGGCGCAGCTGACGGACAGCTACAACGGGCTGACCATCTTCGCGCCCACCAACGCGGCCTTCGACAAGCTCAAGTCCGGCACGCTCAACGGGCTGTCGAACCAGGACCAGATCCAGCTGGTGCTCTACTGCGTGCTGCCCCGCTTCTACAGCCTCAACATGCTGGGCTCCCTCAACGGCAAGGTCAACACGCAGGGCTCCGGCCACGAGGGGCCCTACAAGTACGACATCAAGCGCGCCGGCGACAACGTCAACGTGTCCACGGGCGTCAACTCCATGCTGCTCGGCACGCCGCTCAGCAAGGAGTTCCCGCTCGCCGTCTACCCGGTGGACAAGGTGCCGCTGCCGTACGAGATGTTCGGGCCCAAGCCGCCCACGCCCGCGCCCGCTCCGGCCCCGGCGCCCACCAAGTCCAAGACCAAGACCAAGAAGCACAAGAAGTCCACCGGCATCGCCGACCCGCCCGAGGCCGACGACTCCACCGCCGACGACACCACCGAAAAGTCGGCCGCCGCCGCAGCCGGTGCGGTCACCAGGTGGGTCGCCGCGCTCGGAGTCATCGGCGCCGCTGTCCTTTCCGGCCTCTTCTGATCATCATCGTGAGGAGATCTTCAGACTCGAGAGGGTGGTGGCAGATTAAAGAAGAACCGTGCTCTCGTGCGTCGTGCATTGCCATGCACGATCCATCTAGTTGCTGGTTGCTGCTGTGCGACGTATACATTGAGACCGACCAAATGGCATTGATCCCTGTACCATGCATTTTGTGCTGCTGCGTGCCTTTTATTCATTCTTTTCCCCTCTCTATCTTTTTCTCTTCTACAGTTTTTTTCCTTTTAATTTTGTGCCTGTAACTTATGTGATATACTCTCCTAGTAGTACTTCTTCTTTCATTGGATTCTATCTACTGGTCCTGTCGATCTGGATCTGCATTTTCTTTTCCCTTCCTGCTTGTACGCCACGCACAGTAGTTTGGTAGCCGTGTTGTCTTCAAAGCATTTTTACTCACCGGCACAAAAACAGAGCACAGTTCACGAGCATCCCACGGACGGAGATAAAGTGCCAGGGGAACATCCAAATCCAAGGCATCAGACACACATGGGTTGGGTGGTGACAGTGCCCTGCTGCTGTGCTGCACACTCGATGTGGATCTTGCTCTGCTTGCCAGCAATGTTTTGCCGTCCCCTGCCTCACCAAAATGCACCACTCCTAGATGCACCGACTACATTAGAAAAATAAGGGAAGAAAAAGTAAATGCTGCATGGTGCGACGACACTTACCGAGCGCACATGTTCTTTTCTCTTGTCTGAAGCATTCCGAGTTCCAAATCTCCCATCTTTTGAAATAAAAACTATTGGCCTCGGCAAAATAATTCGGATCGATCAAGTGGAGTGGAACCACTGTGCTTGCAGTTGCAGTCGCAGCACGGGCGGGACCGCGGGACGCATTATTTGGTGGTGGTAGGGTACGCCGTAGCGTTTTAAACTAATCTCGGGTACGCCGGGAGTGAGCATCTTGATCTCTTTTGCTCACATGGACCCTTTCTCTGCCGGCATACCTACCTCATCTGGATCTGGCGTTCCCGTTCTTGCTGCGGTGGAAATAAATCTGGTGGCGGTGCAGCGGAGCCCACATGTGATCCTAGTCATGGACGAATCACTAGAAATACTGTAGTGAGCATTTCAAAAAAAAAAGAAAAAGAAATACTGTAGTGAGCTGTGTGCGACAACATCCACGTCACCTGAAATGAGGTCGCCCGAAGTTCTTTTGTAGGCGCAATTTGATGCTCAACCACGAGTGTACCTGGTGCCCGAGGTCTACCGCCGGCCTGGAGCCCGTGAGCTAAGGCGACGGCCTAAGGCACGCCAAGGAATACATTAAGCGTGTCGAGCTGGCCTGTTACGGCCACTACAATGATGGTACAAAATAGAATATGCAGCCCGTTAATCCATAAATTGACACTAAAAGAGTAAATAAATCTTCAAAGGCTAGGGGAATCAAACTTCAAACCTACAACCTATTGGACGAGCGGGAAATATCTTACCACGACTCACTTCTTTTATTATAGTATGTATTTTATTTAATAACTATTTTCTGGGCCGTGCCGTGTCGTCTACCGTGCCGAGGCCTCGGCCCAGGCTGTTCCGTAGATTATTTCATGCCGTGCCGGATTCGAGCCAAGGTTTTTTCTGCGAGTTTTCACGCGGCCCACTAAGGACAGCCCATTTGGCCACCTCTAGGTCCGGCTATTTCACTATGGACCCAACTAGGCGCATTCGGCCCACTGCGCCTCGACCTAGGGTTTTAGTCTCTCGGACGTATTTATATGTCTTCCCCACCGCCGCCACTCCCTTCCCTTCGCGCATCGCCTCCACCCCGCTCCGCCGCCGCTTCCGCTTCGCCGCCGACGCAGTAGCCGCCACCGTCGCCATGGGTAAGCCACGGCATGGACAATCTCTCTTTGCGCTCGCCCTTTCTGGCAGGCTTCCCTTCTTGCGGATCTGACGCCTCCGTTGTTGTTCAACAGCTCGGATCAAGACGCACGAGCTCCGGGGAAGAACAAGGCGGAGCTGCAGGCACAGCTCAAGGAGCTCAAGTCCGAGCTCTCCCTCCTCCGCGTCGCCAAGGTCACCGGCGGTGCCCCCAACAAGCTGTCCAAGATGTACGTGCGCCCTCTCTCGTTCGCTTGGACTCCAGGCTCTGTTCACGGAGTGAATCTTACTGAGGCAAATTGACACCGCGTGGATTTTGCAGCAAGGTGGTGCGTACTGGGATTGCGCGCGTGCTCACGGTGATGTCGCAGAAGCAGAAGTCAGCGCTGCGGGAGGCGTTCAAGAACAAGAAGTACCTCCCCTCGACCTCCGCCCCAAGAAGACACGCGCCATTCGTCGCCGCCTCACCAAGAACCAGGTATTGTCATACTCCTAGTATGATATACTATCATTAATGTTACTCTTTTACATGTTGCGTTCGGTCTGTGTCCGTATGATTCCACTATACTTTCGTTCGGTTAGGAAAATGGTATTATCATGGCTGCTGAAATGCAGTTGGAATTAAATAAATTAGTTGACTGTCATCTGGGATCCTGAATTTCATAATGTAATTTTGATCGTCTGTGATTGGAGTGGTAGTTTAGCTTTTCAACAGTTATGTTGTCCAGATGGTAGTACTGGTTATTGTTATGTAGTTGACTCGAGTGTCTTCTTGATTGAGATGTGCTGTCAAAGTTAGCTTATTGGTTTCTTGTGCTTGAGCTGGTTGAACATATTGTTGTGCTTTTGCTTGAATCATTTTGAATGTAGTAGTAAGTGTGCTTGCCAGTGTTATATTTTGTTATGATTCAGAGATAATACCTTGTCCACTGTTATAAAATTGTCTCCACGTTCTTTTACTCTTGTAGTTACTAGTATAAAGGAATGCTTTGTATCCTACTATGTTACTTGACATAGGTTGAAATAATGGGTTAACATTTTCTAATTCTTACCCCCACATTCAATTGGTTTACTAACATAGGTTTTGCATGATCTGTATCCATGTCTTGATGTTCTTACCTTTTTAAAAATTCTTATTTTTGTACGGGGGCTCTCCATGTATTCAAGAACTGTAACCTTGTTGTTTAATCAGACTGGTCTGACATTTAATTTTGTTCCACAGCTTTCTTTGAAGACGGAGAGGGAAAAGAAGCGTGAGAAGTACTTCCCCATGAGGAAGTATGCTATCAAGGCCTAGATCAGGACTGTGAAATGCAGTGCCTAGCATATTATGTGATGTCTCTTTGCCTAGGAAGTATTTCAAGTTTTGATTTGTATGCATATTCCTTGTGCGAAAGTACGTTGTATTTGCTCTGTTACCTCAAATACCTAGATTGGTTCAAGTGGCAGATTATTGGCACTGAATCTTTATGTTTCGTGGGTGCTTTTGCATGTCATCTTGTTGGTAAGGCACGTCTGTTTGCGCTGCATTTCTTTCAAAGATTTCTATGCCATGGATCACATATTCTGCACAAAGCACTACTGAGTTAGATTTCTACAGTTTAATCAGATTTGCTCACGGTAACAGATGTCTGATGTTTCAATCTGTGAAGTAGCATTTTCTTATGCAAGTTCTGCAGCCTGGTTGGGTACTTCGATATATTAACTCGTACCATTTAGTGTTCCCACGATCAAAATTCAGAACTAGGCAGCTTTGCAAGAATGAATTTGCAGGAGGTCAAAATTGACCAGAAAACTTGGGTGTTTAAAGTAAGCTGACCATTTCCACTATCAAAAGTTTTAAATATACAGATGCAAATTGTCATAAATTCTTGCCTTACAGAAATAGAAACAAGCACCACTACGCATTGAACAAATCATCCATGTTCTTATATAGGGATAAATAGGCAAATTTTGAAGCCGGAGGTCGAGGGGAAGATACTTCTCGTTCTTCTACGCCTACCGCAGCGCCGCCTTCTGCTTCTGCTAGATCACGGTGAGCATGCGCGATAGAGGTGCACACCACCTTGCTGTTATTCCAACACAATTTCAGATAAGCGACCAAGGGCAGATCAAATCCGAGAAATTGACAGATGGGCGTGGTAGAGGGCACATAATTTACATCTTGGAGAGCTTGTTAGGGGCACCGCCGGTGACCTTGGCGACGCGGAGGAGGGAGAGCTCGGACTTGAGCTCCGTGAGCTACACCTACAACTCCGCCTTGTTCTCCCCCGCAGCTCGTGCGTCTTGATCTGGGCTGCCACAGTCAAAGGATATGTCAAATCTGAAAGTATTGACGATTAGTAGCGCCACGAGAGAACGAATGGGAGAGATTTTTTGAAGCTTACACATGGCGATCGGGCGAGCTGGGATTGCAGCGGCAACGGTTGGCGAGGAGGCAAAAATGAAGGGATATCTCCGATGGAAGGAAGTACCCGAAACAACTGCGTCTCTACAAGAAGGAAAATGGGTTACTAAAATACTTCAATCTGCAATGGTTGCTAGCTAAACTCAAACCCATTTCTTCCCGACACTCCCACGCCACCGACGGTTCCTTGCGCAGCGGCGGGTGACTCGCGCGCCACTGCGACCCCGTCCGTGCCTCCGCCTCGACCGCCTCCCGCGCGCGCAGTGTAGATGGAGATTGGACGGCGAAGGAGGCAGTTGCGCCGCGCTAAAGATGGAGATTGGGGGTGGAGGAGGCCGCTGCGCCACCGGAGGAGACGGGTAGCGGGAGGAGTTGCTTCATTTGTGGGTTCTGACATGTTCAATGCCTCAAATGGGTAGTGTGTTTGGATCATCCATTGGAGATGAATTTTTACACTCTTACTACCTATTTTAGATTTAGGTCTCTATTTGGATCATCCATTAGAGATAGCGTAAAGATGCCGATCTCCGACGACAGCTTCGAAAATGGGTCTAAACGGAGAGCTCGGCAGGGACCGGCGCTCAAATCTGATACTACGTTGGTTCATCCACTGGTTTTCATTTGGTCCGTACCCATTCCAAATTTTTGGAATCGAGTAATTAAGGTCATGTGCACCACTGTTCATGCATATATAAAAACTTGGGAATACTTTTCTATATCTTACTACCTCTTTCTTATTGAAAGTGTCGTTCTCGCTTCCCAAGAGGTCAAATATTTTTAACTTTGATAAAAATATATGAAAAATTATAAATATTTATTGAATATAATTAGTATCATTAGATAGATAATTAAATCTACTTTCATAATCAACTTATTTAGAGATATAAATATTACTAATATTTTCTACAAATCTAGTCAAAGTTTTAAAAGTTTGACTGGCACGAATACCATAGCGATATTTTCAATGGGACGTAGGGAGTATTACAGTACTTTGTTCTAAAACAAATTAAAAATGTTTGCCGAGGCAGGTGGGGTCTGAATATTTTTAGCGGAGCTCCGCGATTTTTTTAGACAAACATGGGCCGCATTATAAAAGAGCTTAACAGGCCGAGGACCACTGATGGGCTTAGTTCAGTAGAGGTACATGCTGTAACTGTAAGGTTACGGCTGAAGTAACCGGCATTTTTAATCCAGCTCAGCTCACGCAGGTCCTTCCTTCGAGCTTGATAACTTACGCATCATATAGGCCGAACTGTCAGTGATAGCCCAGTCTAGCTCAAATATTCTCTCTCTCTGCTAGATCTTGTGCCTAACTGGACTCGCTTGACGACGATTCATTTCATGCGTCAACGGATAAACAAGCAGGGGACTAGGGGATGAGCAGCCATGGCACGGGTTCTGCTCACGCGCGCGTGCCTGATAAAACAAAGAGGTCCGAGCACACGTGTTCCAGCGTGCTACCGGGCGACTCGGTCTCGCCGCCGCGTGTGTGTGTGGGTTGATGAGCTCGACCCGAGCCGGCGGCTTCTCGTTTGTTTCCTTAACTATCGAGTTGCATGCACTGCACCGTCCGATTTTATTTTTCATTTTTATTTTTTTTGGAAGGGGGACACTGCACTGTCCGAATTTTGTCGCGGCGCTACTGTGCCTGCCGACCTGCCGCCTGCGGATATTTTTCTCCTTCATTCCCGCATCAAACGTGACGCGATGTGGAGCGGGCCGGCGAGACGTGACACACCGGCTCACGCACGCACGAGCTGAGAGAGGAGACTGGTGGCAGTTGGCAGCTTCGCCTGCTGACGCCATCAAAGTCGTCATGCGAAAACGACGTCAGAACCCGGCCGATCCTTCCTGTTGACTCCTGGAATACAGGACGCGCCTGGAACTGATGTACCGAGGTGGCCGATCGATCTACGGTTGGCTCGTTGTTGCTCTCATTTTCACTTTTAAATCTTAATATATAATTCCCTGGCATCGGTGTACACGGCAATAATTTTCCCAGAGGATCATCATCACGTACGCACTCTCGTCTCTATCACAGATCTGACGACGACGGAGCGAGGCGGTTGAGACATTTCGTTCAACCGTGAGGTGGCGCTTTGCCTCTGTGTGCCGTGCATGCACGTTCACGCCTTCTCTCAGCCGGTGACGTGATCCAGGGTGCTTTCGTGTCCAGGTTTCAAGTAGGAGGAGATTTGCTGTTGAACTAGTGGGCAGGGCGCGCGCAACAACGTTCAGTGATTTTCAAGGAACCCACCCGGCCGGCCGGGCAAATCATTTTGACAAATTAAGGGATCGAGTGGTTAACGTAGAACCCGGTGTGGTTCTAGAAGAAGACAGCACAAGGTCGCAGATCGAGCAGCTGGACAGAATTCCTCTCCCACTGCTGCAACCCGCAACAGTATGGAATTAGTGGCAAGCAAATAATTTCGGAAGAAGCAGGCGAAAGAAATCCCAGTCTGATGAACCAGGCAAACACCATGTATACCTGGCTGTATCGCAGAAGCCTTTTTCTGACTTTGGCCGTAATCTGAACCAGATCTTGTTCGGTGGTGACAATGGCTACGTACGTCGGCGACTTAGTATTATTTCGATAGGGGTGATGGCTGAGTCTCATCAGTCTTATCCGAACCCAAGAAATGGGCCAACTAATTAACAAGACGACGACGTCACACGTGATCCCTCGTCTCGCCCTCTGTAGTGTACGTACGCCGCGATCCGAATGCGACGAAACGGATGATAAAAATACCCGGCCCATGCACGCACACGTAATAAGCGACCGGCCGGTGAACTCATCCTTTCGGGACGGGGCACCTAACTCCAGCTCCAAATAGTCTGACTTCACAAACCACAGGCGACGATGATCCAACGGCAGCGGCAGTGGCAAACCGGGAATATTCCAACCGCGAACGAACTCGCACGGCGCCGCCGCCGATCGCCATGCATGCATCTTCCGGTTTGCGCGCCGCCGGACGATCTCGCCGTCGCCGACGACGCCTTAATTTGTTGATGGAGAACAAATCAGATCGCGCTGTTGATACGCTGGCATGCCGCGCTGTCCCCGCGAGTCATGGCACTGTTTCCATCAGCTGATGAAGGACTTCCACACGCGACGCCGCGGTCACCGGCGGCCGTCGCGGGCCGGGGGCCCCACGCGGGGAGCTCTAGCGAGCCGGCCAGACCGGTCGTCACCAACCACGTCACCTCCCACGCGCTACACGTTCCGCGCGCCCCGTCAGACCGGTTCATCGGCAGCAGGCTCGGTGGCGGGCCCACCGAACCACCTCAACCGCGGCTGACGCCCCGCCACGTCACGCCAGGAGGGCCCGACGACCGCAGCGTGGCCGCGGTTGGCGCGAACGCCGTCGTCGTCGTCGCTACCGCGTTGGACCCACTCGCTGACGCCATCCCCTTCCGCGGCTGACTTCACTCTGCCTGCTCCCTTTATATAACCAGCCTCTGCTGCCCATCATCACACGACCCCTGGCCGCAACTCGCAAACCGAACCAAGTGAAGGAACAAGTCGTGCTGCTCCTGCCAACGCCCGAAGAAGGAGAAGAATGTACCAGGCCATCCCGTACAGCGCCAGCCGGTCGTGGCCGCCGCGGCCGCAGCCGGCGCCGGCGCCGATGGAGGCGGCGGCGGAGGAGGAGAAAAGGCAGCAGCAGCAGCAGCAGGGCGCGGGGGAGGAGGTGCGGCGCGCGGTGGCGGAGTGCCCGGTGCTCGTGGTGGGGCGGCGCGGCTGCTGCCTCAGCCACGTCGTGAAGCGGCTTCTGCAGGGGCTCGGCGTCAACCCCGCCGTGCACGAGGTCGCCGGCGAGGCCGACCTCGCGGGGGTCGTCGACGCCGCCGACGTCGCCGCGCTCCCGGCCGTGTTCGTCGGGGGCAGGCTCCTCGGCGGGCTCGACCGCCTCATGGCCGTGCACATCTCCGGCGAGCTCGTGCCGATTCTCAAGGACGCCGGCGCGCTCTGGCTTTGAGAAGACGATGCTGTGTTCAGTTCTCGCTTCCGATCCATTCTCCTCTCTTCCCGTTTGCGTGGAATTAATTAACTACGGTGTTGTGTGATTAGGCGGTAGAACAGCGATTCTTTTAGGGGAACAGCAGCAGTTAGATGCAAGCCGAGTCTTTGTATGTTCATCAGCGATTTATATGTATTTTCGATCCTCATGTGAATATCAAGAGTGCAGAGAATTACCTTAGCTTTCACAACACAGTTGTCTACTGTTGCACATATCAGAGACGTTTTTTTTTCTTTTTTGAATGCGTGATCGAGCATTTCCCTGATGATTGCGGCACCACAAGATGATTAGTTACTAGCTATTAAATTGAACTTGCTCATCGAAACGTTTGCCGACACGGCCCGTCGTCATTACAATTGTCATTAGGAACAATATAAGTGAGAAGATAGGCCCCAAGAAGCTTATCTGTGTCGCTGTCAGTCTCCAGAGTTCAGGATGTGCGGAACCACTCCAAAACTAGCGAGACAGGAACCAACGGCACGTACGATGCAAGTACCGTGCTAAGCTACGCTACGTAACACGGAACAGTGAAATCAGGGTGAGCACATTCCTCTGCTCCGCTGGCTCTGTCTGGCGCGAAAATGGCAAGAGGTGCGTCGTCATGAGGCAAAACCGTACGAAATGAAAACTTGGATTATTGGGCCTCCCTCCCTCTCTTTCTTCCTTGCTGTCGAGTGCACCCTGGACAAATCATGCACACACTGACACTGTCCTGAATGGTAGTATGTGTCAACTAGAGTACCTAGTATCGGTTACTCTGTAAAAAAAAAAAAGATCACTTGCCATTTTCCTTGTTTTGCCTTCCATTACAATAAAATTTAAATCTGTCACGCTTATTATATGGTTATTAAATGACGATAATTCACAAAGTACTGCAATCTACACGCGCAGCTCGTCAAAGCTCGCCTACAGTACTCATCACTCAACAAGATGATATAAGGTTAATAGTGGAGAAACTGTTATAGTAGAACCCAAATACATGGATGCTGATATATGGATTTTGCTTCGGGCTAAAAAAAAGAGGTTACCACGTCAAAATCATCACCGTGAGATTAGCTTGATGACGTAGTAGCAGAGTAAGCATCAAGCTACAAATATTAATCGAGAAGCACGTGGCAAGAAAAACTCTGCAAATCAGGAAAATGACGGGGAAAAAGATCGAGCTAAAAAACGGGAATTTTAAACATCCAGTAGTACTACTGCAAGTCCGTAACCAATAGGGACAGAGAAGAAAGAGATGCGAGCTTTAACCAGACGAGAGACGCTGAAATCCTGAAAAGCACATGCATGGTTTCGCCTCCAGCAGCTATGTTGCTTCCAATTGTGGCTGGGATCAAGGGCCAGCGGTTCTAGAATAATACGGATGGCAATTCACATCCATAACGCGACCGACCGAGAGACGTGCTGGCAAATCAGTGGCAGGCCCAGCGGCGTCCAAATCTAATAACAGTTGAAAACACTCTTTTTTAAAAAACATGCCGATGTAATCCGGTGACGACTGCAACGTACTTGGTCTCATCTACGTGGCACGAACACGGCCAGGGTACGACGTGAGGCGAAGATACGGGAGATCAACCCTGACATCAACATGTTTGACAAGTAGCTAGCCAGTGGTTGGACGGCAAATGATAGTACGAGCAACGCCTAGTTGACGTCACGCCTTTGCAATCTGGTCATTAAAATACGTCAGTTTGTTGTGCACACTCAATTAGCGTCCACCGCCTCAGGTTTCCAACCTCCTAATGGAGGACTTGGGGCACGATTAGGAACTGGTCTTTGTTCAAAAGTTTCGTCAAAAACTATGGTTAAGAAAGTATCGCAGAATTCTCTTGTTTCTTCTGGTTGGCGTTTAACAACGCATACTGGAGCTTGGCCTATCACCGCTTGCGTCAGGGTTATACAGGACGACCTTCAAAGGAACACGCCGCATTTGATTGGGGGGGGGACAGAAGCTAGCCAGGCAGATGGATGAGTCACCATGTTATGGCTAGGATTCTAGAAACCCATATATCCTCTCTAAAATACTAACAGCAAAGATGAAATGTCAAAGTTTTGAGCACCAGTCCACGTTGTAGGGCGGGACACAATATACAGACATAGTAAGAAAAGGCTCTTACTCTGGTTGACAATTCAAGTTATTGGGTGTTTAGCACTTCATTGTACCGCCGTAACCTCTTTCTTACCACACATACCTATTTATCAGCTGGAGGTGCAGATTTCGCGACAGAATGACAAGATGAAAGTTTGTAACTATGTATTCTAGATGTGATGTTTTCTCATGAACTTATCTACAATGTTGCCAAAACAGGGACCTGAAGTCATGGGATGGGCAAGAGCGACGCTGTCATGCCGCTGGCCCACGAAAGTAACTAGTTTGGTTCTTGTACAGCCCACGTAACCCCTCGGGTGATGCAAGAGCCGCATCGTGTACAGCCTCAGGATAACATTAGGATTTCAACTGCCAAGATATACTCACATCACGTTTAGGAACCCTGCACAGGTGATCATTGCGCAAGTGAAAATGATAAAGGCAAACACACACCCTCCATGCTGATAATTGTTTTCTTTCCAAAGCAACGAAAAATGTCGGGAGCAACAAGGAAAAGTGTGGGTTTAGAACTTCAGACGCCATGCCTTTTCCATAAAAGATGTACTTGACTTTTTCGTTCCAAGATGATCCCGCAAGGAGTGTTGGACAGGCTTGGAAGCTAAATGTTTTTTAGTCCCATTCGAGCTATTGAGCTCAGCTAATCAGCAGTGTTTATTTACATACTAACACTAAAAATACAACATATCAGTGATCGGATCACTAAACTGTAAAATGTACTTCTAAGACTAAAGGGACATAAGCTGGGAATCTGTATAAATTTGTTTCTGAAACATCAACAAACAATAGAAGACTCACATAGGCATAGCTACACTAAGGGTGTGTTTGGTTGCCCGCACCAGGCCTCGGCCAGGCCCAGCAGATGCATGGTCTCATTGTTTGGTTACCTGAACTGGGCGCTGGGCCAGGCTGGGCGGATGCAACCTGCGCTGCGGAGCCAGGTCCGGTAGGAACGGCCGATTCGGCCTTCGCTCCAGAGCCTGGCCCGGTAGGTGCAGCCCGGCTCGCCTCACCTGCACCCGCAAGTGCAGGCAATAAAACCCGACGCGGCGCTAGGGTTTCCCCACCCGGTCATTTGCGCCGCACTCGTTCGTCTCGCATCGCTCTCCACTCCTCTCACTCGCATCTGCTTCCGCTCCGGCGAGGAAACCCTTTGACTCTTTGTGCTGGAACATATTCAAATTTGATTCAAATCTCAAATTTAACATCATTATTATGTTACACGTAATTATAGTTTCAGTATGAAGCGATGTCCCAACAACACCGAAATGTCTAACGATTTCTTGATCTTAAAATCAAGAATTAGTCAATATTTCAAAGACTATAGAGGCAGTATGCGCAAGATTATATATACGAGTGAATATTTTTGTGGTCTCTAATCATTCGATGAAAAAAAGCTTATTTACTTGCATCGTCCATGGAGCTCGTTTTGTGGCGAAAGTAACGGCGATACCCGTTGACTGACTGAACGTACCAGTAGTGGGAAACGGTACATACCTGAGGTTCAGGTCAAATCCTCCTCTGAAAAACAAAAATAGTGCTGATGGAGGAAATATTATATATTTTCTTAAACAGATTAGATGGCAAATAAAACTTGCATGCTACTACCGATGAAGTTTCATGAAAATTTCCCGGAGAGCTTGGATCGCGGATCGTTAATGTCCATGCGAACAGGGGGAGTCATTGCGGGGATATCGTCCGCCGGAAATATATATAATCCAAAAACCCTAGTCGTCCGGATGTAGTGCATCGAGAGTCGTCGTTGGGTACATCTGCCCGTCGGTGGGTCACGATTGTCCATAAGCTTTGACGGCATATGCATGTGGACTTTGTTGACCCGCTGTTGTCCAACGAGAAGGAAATTGCCGACGGCCGGGTGTGCATGCCAAACGCCGTCATCCTTATGACATAGTATATATGACCCTTATTCGTTTCTTCGACATGTGCATGTTGTTGCATGTGCCATGTATAGTCACACCTCCAAATGAAGAGAAATTATGCGGCAAATGCATCCAAGCGGCGGATCGATATGACGATCAAGTAGTCCACGGAGAGACGGCTGCAGTAGTTAGTCTCCTTTTGATTTTTGTTTGTTCCGACACCGGTGGAAATCGTGCAGCCTGCTTATTTGGATCGTTCGTCAACGGCGTTTGCCAATTCAAATCGGAAAGGAAACGGTCGGTTGGATCCGTCCAGACAGGCCGTGCATGGGGCCGAGCAGACTTGACGGGAAGGCAGGCTCTGGCCCTGGACCATTGCCGTATTCCATTTCCATGTTCCGCTCTCCTTCAGTTCTTTTTCCTTTTTTCCTTTTTAATTCTGGAACTACAATTTTAGCCATATCACATCAAAGAGTACCATTATAGCTTCAACCTGATTGTTCTACTCATGTACAACTCAAACTATTATAAAAATTATATATCATCATTTAAAATTTAAACCATGATTAACATATATTTATCTAATTGAAACAGAGTTGAACATTCAGGTTGGCTCTATAACAATTCCCGTATGATAGTGCCTACTACACCAACTTGGACACCATGAAGGACACCAACATGGACGAAAAGAAGGGAAATGTGTCCAAGGGCGGTGGTGACTGGGAAGAACGAAACAAGACCATGGCGACCAGGGATGTCGCGGCGCTCGGTGTTCCGCTGCACACGGTGACTACGGGTGTGGCGGAGCTGGTACCGCCACCATCCTATGGGCATGGCTACTGGCCATATGCTCCTAGCCGCAGGACCGGAGGCTGCTGTCACTTCAACGCAGCAGGCCGCATAGGCTGCTGTCACTTCAACACAGCAGGCCCATCCGATGCAGCCGCTGCCAATTACAACCACAATTACTCGCAGTACCCGGACATTTTCAGTGACGGGAACCCCAACGCTTTTTGCTCTATCATGTGAGCTCCGGCTCACAGCCTCACACAGACGCGGGGCATCAAAAATTGAGGCTTAAGTGCAGGATCTTTCATACTCAGTTGTTGGCTTGTTGCATTCGAACCAAAATTTGCATCCAAAACTCAAGAGTTTGTTTTGTTTGCAAGTTCAAAAATTGTGTACTATATATAACAGATCGGTTGTAGTGATACACTACCAACTTGAAATAAGAATACATTTTGCCGGTTTCTAACAATCTAGTTTCTTTTCAAAATTGGGGCAGCACATGCCATTCAATCCAAAGCGAAATATTACATCAGAAGGCACCCACTAAACGCTGGGGCCAGATACGCATCCCTATAATAAAACTTCCAACAAGCTTCGCCCTAGTAAGCTACTTAAACCTGCCTCTGCGTCGAGCCCAACTGACGCTCAGCACATGAAGCAGAATATCCACGCAGGGCACAGAGCATATTGATCCTGGCTAGGAAAAATGAACATAAGTTTTCCGAAAACTGCAACCGCGATCTGCAGTTCTCAACAACCTTAGCAATTTCACAACAGACTAATTCTTTGTACTCGCAGAGCACAGGTATTTCAACAAGTACTCGTTCGAAGAGCATGTGTCTGCTAAATCCTGATGCAGTCTTGTTATGGATTTCTGCAACGATTTCAGAGCAGGGAGCAAGGTCCTGGAGTTCTGTTGAATATAGTGCCCATGCATCTTACATAGCTCCTGCGATTAAAAAAAAAGAATTAGATTGATAAAAAAATAGCTTCAACAGAGAGTAGAAAGCTGGAAATGAGGATGGACCTGAGACCACAACAGGATAAATTCCAGATGGGGACAGCTTTCCAGAAGGTCAGCAAATGCATCGATCAATCTTTGGATATACTTGAACGGTACCGCCGAGCAAATAGCGCGTATATCAGATGGATCCACAGCGAATATGCACCTCTTGATTAAGGAATCTTCATTTAACCGGAGGCTAAGTATAAGGGCTCTCTGTTGTTGGTTTTCTGAAAGAGCTTCCTCTACTTTCTATAGAACATAGATTGCAGAAATTAGTTGCCAATTGATCAATAGATATAAAATAAGAATGTGAAAACGGTAAATACCTCAGGTGTAACATCAACATCAAGGTCTGTTGGGTCAAATATAAATGATTCATCAACTGAATACAACAGAACACCATCTGTGGTTGCTGCAGCAAAAGATCTTCCAGTTGGTGCAAATTTAACAGATTTTGTCCGAGCTATGGGTCTTCCACGATTTGCCATTGATCCAGGTAAACCAAGCCCTAAGTTTCCTCTTGTTTGTCGGTCGATTCCCTCTTCAACATCACTGTCGTCATCATCAATGAGATCTAATGGACCAGCATCTGTCATCCTTTTCGAGTTCAGAACATCAAGAACACCATCCAATGAGAGATTGCAAGTGATCTGGAATCTACGCAACAGTACCTGTTCAACACAAACACATAAACACAAGGGTGATTCCTTATGTTTCATTGCATAGCTCTAATGGTCACATGTCAGCTTCAAAATGAATGTTAGAAACATGAAATTAAGCAGTATATGCGATGGATTTTATATAAACGACAGCTTGTTATTCCTAGACAAACAGACGGGTGCTTAAAAGTCAAAATAATATCAAGACCAGCTATTTATTTTTATGCTTTGACCTAAAATCTTAAAATTTTCACATTAAAAAAAGTGAAATTTCAGACATGTCAGGCTATGAGTTATTAACATCAACAGTTCGTGACGCAACCCAGTAAATATATCTCACACTAGTAAGTTCTAAGATAAAGAATATTGGGTAGCAACTTGTAATAGAACATAACAGAAAAAAAAACTGAGGCGTTCATGCTATTAACTGATAATTATCACAAGAAAGATTTCCTGACCTGCTCTCCAATGTCATACATGCATATATATTTGCTGTTTCCTCCAGCTAAAATATAGCTCCCATCAGCAGAATAGCACAATGTAGTGAAGTATTTCCCTATACTTGTATTAGCCGCAGATCTCCTATCGGTCATGAGACGACCCCCAGAAATATCCCTGCGGCCCTCAATAGTATACATCAATAAGCCCTCAAGAGGATCCCAGAAATGGATCAGGCCATCTAATGTGCTGCATGCTATCTGTTTTCCATCAGGACGATAAGCCAGAGTAAGAACATCATGTGAATGTTGAAAAGTTTCCACTGCACCCTTGCTCTCAAATACATCCCAAAGTCGAACAGTTTTGTCCCATGACGATGAAGCCAGAATAGCCTGTCGAACAGAACCTAGTCACTCTACTGTTGGATTAATGAATATAAGGAGCAAATGATTATGTAAAGGGCAAAATGTGCTTGGAGAATTTAAAGTGATGTTGAATAAAATCAGCAAGGCATATCGCTTACACTCATTGGTGAAAACATCAAACCATGAACTGGTCCTTCATGTCCGCTGAGTATGTCCAACAATCGACCAGTTTTCATTGACCAGACAAATATCTGCAGGAAATATTTCAGTCCAAGAACATCAAGTTAAGCATAAGACACTGATGTCAGGGCAGAAAAATGGCTGCAGAAACACACCTCGAATGAATCAAGCGTCCCAGCACATATTACTTCTCCACTTTGATCTGCTGTTAGAGAAACAAACTGTCTAGGTGAAGGGGTAGTGAATGTTTTGAAGTTGCGGTAGCGGAACAAATCCCAAGCTCGGATAGTCCCATCAAGAGAGGCACTTAGAAGAGAATGGTTATTCGCCATAAAGTGAAGAGCAGTAACAGCATTTGTATGCTCCGAAAATGTTATGAAACAGAACCCTGAAGAAACTGTCCAAACCTGTAATACATCAGTTAAATTATCAATCATGCTGACAGGTTATATAATTCTAACCAAATAGAGGTCAGAAATAATTTGATAAATGGAAATGGTTCTCACATAAACAATAACGATTGCATTTCCATTTCATTTGTAAGAATAAGCTGGGTATCAATTGTAGCTAAGTGAGGCAAGAAGATAATTCTGTCATATGGCGTCTATTTGTGTGAATTTGGAGAGTCAGTTTCATCATTGAGTCATTTTTCTATGAAGCAATGTTTCTACCTATGATCAGTTGTGATGTCACTGTGACCGAGGAAGAAAAGGAATAAAGAGCTCACATAAAAAAATCATGTAAAGTATGAAAGGATCTACAGTCTCTTACTAAAAGTACAGGAGCAGCAGAGATGGAAAATAGTAGAAATGATGTGCAGGCATATAAATGCAATCGCTCAGCACACACCTTGACTTTGTTATCATCAGCACCAGTGGCCAGTAACTGGGAATCTGGTGAGTATGCGACGCAATTCACATCGAAGTAGTGCCCTTGCTGCTTCAAAATGTAGCTCTCTGACCGCCACTCCCACACCAGCAGTTGCCCAAGCTTGGCACATCCAAAAACTAGCCAATTCCCCAAACTGTTAAAAATAGCAGTGGTGATCTTCTCCTTTGATATTGACAGCAAGTGGAGGCAGACAAAATCTGGCATTTGGTACAGCCCAAATACTCCGTTAGAGAATCCAACCACCACCATGTCCAGCTCCCTGTGGTAATCACATGCTGTCAACTTAGCCGGTGACTGCATGAAAAAGTGCTTTTCCTGCAGCTCCCACTTTGCCAAATGTAGTGGAGTAGTGTTTTGATCTTCCGGATTCTTCCTTTTCCTGCTCGCATCATCCAGTTCCATGGCATCATTCTGCTCTGATTCCTGCTCCGGCGTCCCAGGTGAAGGTGGGGGTGAAGCATCATTTCCTTCAACCAATTTCCATGTGAAGATAGCTCCATCCTTGGAGATTGTGTAAACTCCGTTGACACTCCCTGTCTTCTTATCCGTGGCGAAGAAGGCGCCAACAAGTGCAGCACGGTGGCCGAGGAAGAGGAACGGCTTGCCACTTAGGCCCTTCTTGACGGGCAAGAGACGGGCCGTAAGGTCCTTGCACGAAGCAAGGAGAAACGCTGAGTCAGGGGACCAGTCGAAGGCGGTGACACCGGCGGCGAAGCCAGGGAACGTGCGGAGGAGGTGGAAGGGGAAGAACTCCCTGCGGAACGCCGGCGAGCGCCAGATCTGTACGACCTTGCCGACGGCGACAGCGATGAGCTCGCCGTCGGGACTGAAGCGGATGGCCGAGGGCGCGCTCTTGAAGGAGACGCGGTGGAGCACCGCGCGGCGGCGGAGGTTGGCGTAGAGCGCGCGGCCCTTGTCGTCCGCCGCGAGGAGGAAGTCGCCCGAGGGGGAGGAGGCGAGGCGCGCGACGTTGGAGGAGGACTCGAAGGGGAGCGTGAAGGAGGAGGAGGCGGCGAGGTCGGTGGACGCGACGCGGTTGCCGACCGCGGAGAGGAGGACCGGGGAGTCCCCCGCGAAGACGGCGTCGCCGCCGCGGTACGGCGCGCCGAGGAGGTTCTGGAAGCGGTAGTTCATGGCGAGCGGGAGAGCAGAGAGTGGAGGCGGGGTGCCGAGAGGTGGCGGCTAGGGCTTTCGGGAGAAAGGGGAACTGGCGCGTCGAGGAAGACGAGAGGGGTTTAGCGGATATTGACTTGGGCTTTTGACTTTGATAGCCCAATAGTGTTGGGGTGATCCGGCCCAATGGACAAGAAGTGGACTTACAGCGTGTTGGTTGCGACGACGACGCCCTGTGCGGCCCACAGCCCTGGTGCTGCTGCCATCATGGGGGGCTTTTGGATCAACTATGACCAGTGGGGCCGCTCTCGTGTTGGTGTGTGAAGCACGCGCGCGCGCGCTCTTTCACAAGAGAGTGCGTGACTGATCAGGCGACACGCTGTGCTGTGCGATGCATGGAGATGCAGCCCAGATAAGGGAGCAGCACCCAGCACGCATCGCCCCCGCTGCCTGTAGTCGTGCGAGCCAGATGTCATAATAAGATCAATTGACAGTCACAGAAATGTAATCATATTATAATATACAGGGTCATATATAGAAATGTGTTAGTAATAACTATTATAACATGGGCATACCTGTGCGCCCATATGATAAATAAGTCATATAAAAAGCAAACTACTACCATTGCTAGATTAACTAAGTTAGCCAAAGAAAAATGCTGAAACGATGAATTTGCAACAAGGAACTGCAAATGCTAAAGCTTTCACTAACTTGGTCCAAAGCGTTCCACGCCATGAAAAGGCTTCAGCCACATATGCCTAGTGAAGATGCAATCATGTGCATAGGAAAATTATCATGGTAGTATGAATATATGGTAAGCCAATTTCTTCCTATGCTTATTTAGTTCTCATATTTTTGAAGTTATGCACTTAGGCACAAAAGTGTTAGGCCCAAGTATTGGTAACATCAAGCTACCCGATAGAAAAGCATCAAATCTATGGAAAAGGTAGAGAAGCAAAGCTAGCTTAGTAATATGAAAAAACAATGAAACAAGATATTGCATGTTATTGGCAGATAAGTTGACATCAAAGAAGTACTGGAACATGCATAGGCACAATCAGGCAAAAAAATTATGCACTTAAGGAGACTCTTTCTAGTATTTCGAAGTTTACATATCGTAGCACAGTACATACATACATGTGACAACGTATAGTAGATAAATTGAACATGAATAACCATTAATAAGAGAAATATTATGGCACAAGCAGAGCATAGAAAGAAGCCAACAATAATTGTTAAAATAACACAACAAAATAAAAATGGTCAGGTTGTAAAATGCAGTCTTGCAGCAAACTTTTCCATCCAATACATTTTAAGCAAGGCAATACCTATTATAAAGTCATTACAGATCAATTGGTAGAGTCATCAAAGTGCAATAAACTTACATCATATAATAGGGTTCTCACATATAGAAGTGTGATTATAGTTAACTAATATAACATAGGAAAGAGAAACTACTGTGCTTGTGCTTCTTCATGCATATGAGAAATGAGTCAGGTATCTAGAGAACTGCCCACCATTGCTAGAATAAGAAAAGTGCCCAGACCATGAACTGCCAATTGAGAGAAACCGCAAATGTAGCTACGATGCGAATGAGTCAAGCGAGCCTTCCTGATTGAGGGACAGCTGGTGCTTAGATGCTTGGAAGCCATCGCTTGCAACAACCGCCTTCGGATTTGTCTGGAGCCTTCAGAAATCAAGGCAGGCCTTCTTCAACCCAACACAATGGTGCTGCTCAGCAAGCGTCAGGATGGTGGCTGTCGTGTGCACACCAATGTACCTGCACAGCTTATCCTCACACATGAGCTTGAGCCTCTCCATGCCATATCTATCCGAAGCAACCAAGAGGTGTTGGTACATGGCATCTTCCTCCCTTTTCTTCATCTTCGGTAGCGAGTCGGTGTAGGCAAAGCGAGCAATAATTGGAACACCCCGGCTCCATGTCGTCGATACGGACGACACCTCCGGTGCCGCTCTCCTTCATTTCACCGAAGAGCTCCGCATCGAAGACCGGCGACCGGGAGGCCGGAACGAACCGGTGCGCGGCGAATGTCTCGCCGCCAACATCAAACACCACATCGTACCTTTCTTGGTCTCAAGAAGATTGCCGAGGTGCTCGTGCAGGTCCGACGGGGCACCGGGACGGAATCGACCTTGGAATTTAGCGCCCCTTTTCCCTCCGTGCGGACGCCGTTGATGACATTGGCTCGGCACTCGATGATGAAGGAATCGACCTTGCGACAATCGAGCTTTAGCAAGGCGTCCCTTTTGATGAATGTCCGGTAACCCCGGCTTCTCCGCAGCTGCCGAAGAAGTTCCTCCCCGGCGGCCGGCACAAGCACCTTCTTTGTAATATTGAGGAAGAACCCGCTCTCCGCCAAGAGGGTAAAACCGAACACCGCCGTCACCTCGCCGGCGGCTACCTCCTCGGCCAGGGAGAGGTAGAGGGAGACGTGACCCGCGTTCTCCTCGGCGTCGCCATTGGGGTAGTACATGATGCGCCACCACCGGCTGCCCACGGTGAAGGTGCTGGAGGTGAGAAATTGCCCCGTGGGGGCGAGCGCATGGGCGACGAACGACGGCCCATCGATCCGGAGGTCGTGACGCCCGCGCGCACTGTCGATGACGATAGTGGTGGAGGAGCGCGACGGCTTCTTGCCGCAGCGTGCCATGGCAGACAGCGACATTGGCGAGGATCCTCTCCGCGGGCGCCGGTTTTCGGCAGGAGCTGGGAGTGGGTGAGAATTGGCGAAAGTGGCAAGAGGTGCGTCGTCATGAGGCAAAACCGCACGAAATGAAAACTTGGATTATTGGGCCTCCCTCCCTCTCTTTCTTCCTTGCTGTCGAGTGCACCCTGGACAAATCATGCACACACTGACACTGTCCTGAATGGTGTGTGCCAACTACCTAGAATCGGTTACTCAGTAAAAAAAAAAGATCACTTGTCATTTCCCTTGTTTTGTCTTCCATTACAACAAAATTTAAATCTGTCACGCTTATTATATGGTTAATTGACGATAATTCACAAAGTACTCATCATTCAACAAGATGATACTCCGTATAAGGTTAGTAGTGGAGAAACTGTTACAGTAGAACCCAAATGCATGGATGCTGATATATGGATTTTGCTTCGGGCTTAAAAAAAAGAGGTTACCACGTCAAAATCATCACCGTGAGATTAGCTTGATGACGTAGTAGCAGAGTAAGCATCAAGCTACAAATATTAATCGAGAAGCACGTGGCAAGAAAAACTCTGCAAATCAGGAAAATGACGGGGAAAAAGATCGATCTGCAAATCAGGAAAATGACGGGGAAAAAGATCGAGATAAAAAACGGGAATTTTAAACGGGGAAATATGTAGTGGAAACCACTAACTAGGTGGAAACATGCAAACTCAATTCAAAAGTTGATTTTGGAGTTTCGAAAAATCTGAAAACTTGCATGTGCATAGATGAGATGAGGATAAATATGCATACCAAATTGCAAGTGCAAATACCTATTGGTTTAGTAGATACAAAAATAACAAAACATGCGCAAGAAGACAAAACTACAATACTATTCACTATTTTGTCATTTTCCTCTCATGCATCATGATTTTGTTATTTTTGTTTCTATTAAATCATGTTGCATTTGGACTTGCAATTTGGTATGTATATTTATCCTCATCTCATTTATACACATGTAAGTTTTCAGATTTTTTTGAAACTCCAAAATCAATTTTTAAATTGAGTTTGCATGTTTACACCTAGCGAGTGGTTTGCACTATATATTTCCCCATTTTAAACATCCAGTAGTACTACTGCAAGTCCGTGACCAATGGGGACAGAGAAGAAAGAGATGCGAGCTTTAACCAAACGAGAGACGCTGAAATCCTGAAAAGCACATGCATGGTTTCGCCTCCAGCAGCTATGTTGCTTCCAATTGTGGCTGGGATCAAGGGCCAGCGGTTCTAGAATAATACGGTTGGCAATTCACATCTATGACGCGACCGATCGAGAGACGTGCTGGCAAATCAGTGGCAGGCCCAGCGGCGTCCAAATCTAATAACAGTTGAAAACACTTTTTTAAAAAAACATGCCGATGTAATCCGGTGACGACTGCAACGTACTTGGTCTCATCTACGTGGCACGAACACGGCCAGGGTACGACGTGAGGCGAAGATACGGGAGATCAACCCTGACATCAACATGTTTGACGAGTAGCTAGCCAGTGGTTGGACGACAAATGATAGTACGAGCAACGCCAGTTGACGTCACGCCTTTGCAACCTGGTCATTAAAATACTCCCTCCGTCCAAGAATATAAGGATTTGTTGACTTTTAATTAGTTTGTTTGACCATTTATCTTATTTAAAATATTTATAAAAATATATAAATTAATAATGAATATTTAAAATAGATTCAATGATAAAACAAATTGTAAATAAACTATGGTTAAGAAAGTTTCGTCAAAAACTATGGTTAAGAAAGTATCGCAGAATTCTCTTGTTTCTTCTGGTTGGCGTTTAACAACGCATACTGGAGCTTGGCCTATCACCGCTTGCGTCAGGGTTATACAGGATGACCTTCAAAGGAACACGCCGCTTTTTTTTTTGGTTCTTTTTTAGACAGGAACACGCCGCATTTGATGGGGGAAAACAGAAGCTAGCCAGGCAGATGAGGAGTTACCATGTTATGGTTAGGATTCTAGAAAACCATATATCCTCTCTAAAATACTAACAGTAAAGAT
>JAUNZO010000528.1:0-15744 GCA_031894775.1 Chloris gayana
ATTTTGGATTGTGCTTCGATCCCAGCTAGCTACTCTTCGAGTTGTTCCTATGCATTGTATGTAGGGGCCTTATTTTCAGTGTTTATTACAGTACTCAATTTGCAATCTGTTAAGCCAACTCTCATGCTTCTAGTATACTACACATGTTGTTGCTGTTACTTTTCTTTATATATAGTAACATGGTACGAAAAATGAGAGAATTTACGAGTACAGATTTTGGATTAATTTGGGTGGGCAATTCTGATTATTTTGTAGCATTTTTAGCTATCAAAATCATGGATTAATAGCTCTAGGCCATCCTCAAAATTCGATTTTAACTCTGACACTAAAATCATCGATACAGTATTTACTAAGGATACATAAAAACAAAAAGTTGAGATTTAGAAAGCCTTGCATTATGTGTCCAATCACCCCAAATTCATGCGAATCTACTGGTACAAAGCCAAGCAGAAAGGCAGCTGCCATTTCTTCCTTGCTTGGCAAACTAGGGCCCCGTTCGTTTCCACCCTTTAAAATTTATATACTGTCACATCAAAGAAAATCTTACTATTTAGTAGTACTTTTATTAATTTAATAACAAAATCTATGTCGCGACCTCCCCTCTAATTTACGAGACGAATCTAATGATGCTAATTAATCTATGTTTAGCTACAGTGATGCTACAGTAAACATCTTCTAATAACACCATAATTATCCTCGTTGGATTCGTCTCGTGAATTAGATAGGGGGTCTGCAATTAGTTTCGAGATTAGACTTTATTTAGTACTTCAAAATGATAAAATTCTCTTTGATTTGACCCCTATAAAAATTATATAGCTGGAAACGAAATCAAATCACAGTGTACTTTCCTCTAGTACACTAGGGCTAGCTCCAACAGTGTGTAGCTTGGCATGTCCCCATCCATCAGTCTAATAGCAGCATCTCTTCAATTCTTTTCCTTCACCATGCAAGATTCAACCCTGCTCCCCCGGCCCGGTCTCGTCAGTCATCACCCTCCATTTACGCATGCACAATTCCAAGGGAGCAAAACAAAAGGAAGGAGGAGTGGGGGTGGCATTAACTGTGCTGTTACTTGTGCTGCACTGAAGTGCACCGTAGGGTAGGTGGGGAACGGAACGGAGGCCATTATAAACACCAGGAAGAACAGGAGAGCCAAATCCATAGGGTTCTCTTCCTCCCACACTATTCCTCTACAGACTACAGGACGAGCTGGGCCCCGGAATCCGACTCGATCTCTCCTTCCTTTTCACTGTCTCACCGGTCATCACTCATCGCTCGCACAAAAGCCAGCGCAGTCTCGCTGTGAATCGATCGGTGGGAAGCAGAGAGCAGATCAGAAGCATATGGCGTCCTCGAACAGGCACTGGCCGAGCATGTACAGGTCCAGTCTCGCCTGCAACATCCAGCAGCCGCAGCCTGACATGAACAACGGCAAGTCCTCCCTCATGTCATCAAGTAAGCCGTCTCTTCTCGACACGGTGCATGTTACTGTTTCTTGCTGCATGATCATCAGTTAGTGGAATTAGGGTTTGCTTCTTCCTCGATGAGTTGTTGAGGAATAATCCTTTGCTTAATTTTGTTGCTGAATCGTGTGATAGGGTGCGAGGAGGGCCGGAACCCGGAGCCTCGACCGCGATGGAACCCCCGGCCGGAGCAGATCCGGATCCTGGAGGGGATCTTCAATTCTGGCATGGTGAACCCGCCGCGCGACGAGATCCGGCGCATCCGCCTCCAGCTCAGCGAGTACGGCCCCG
The DNA here is from genome assembly GCA_031894775.1 of Chloris gayana. Classification (NCBI taxonomy): domain Eukaryota; kingdom Viridiplantae; phylum Streptophyta; class Magnoliopsida; order Poales; family Poaceae; genus Chloris; species Chloris gayana. The sequence continues at coordinate 1,755 of JAUNZO010000528.1, forward strand.
TCGCCGACGCCAACGTCTTCTACTGGTTCCAGAACCGCAAGTCCCGCACCAAGCACAAGCTCCGCGCCGCCGCCGCCGCCGCGGCCCAGCTGCAGCCGCCGCCGTCGGTGCGCGCGTGCGCGATCTCGCCGCCCGCGCCCGTCACGCCGCCGCGGCACATGTTCCCCGCCGCGCCGGCCGTGGCGCCCACCTCCTCGTCCTCCTCGTCTTCCGACCGGTCCTCCGGGTCGTCGAGCAGGTCGGTGATGAAGCCGCTGGCGTCGTCTCCGGCGGCGGCGGGCAGCTTCCTGCCGGCGACGGCCATGGACTTCCTCACGCCGCCGCCAGCTCTGGCCGCACGCCAACTCTACTACCACAGCCAGATCGTAGCGCCGCCGGCGACCGTACCCCCGCCGACGCCGGAGTTGATGATGGGCTCACCCGATCCGTTCCTCCTGCAGCAGCAGTGGCAACAGCAGAGCCACCAGTACATGCCGGCAACCGAGCTCGGCGGCCTCCTTGGCGGCCAGTACACTCACCACGCGCCGCCGGCCGTGTCGCCCAACGTGCTTCTGGGCCTGTGCAACGAAGCATCGTTGTTAGGGCGGGAGGATTGCGTCAACATGAGCAGCTCCAACTCGAGCAAGGGCCTTGGGCAAGGGCATCAGTTCTGGAACCACGGCGCCGAGCTGGCTAGCACCACCAAGGCCGACGATGCGGTGAGCGCCGTGATCAGGGACGACGAGAAGGCCAGGCTGGGCTCACTGCACTACGACTTCGGCGTCGTCACCACCACCACCGATCCGGCGGCCACTAGCGCACAGCTTGCCGTTCCAGTGCACGCTGCAGATGCTGCTTGCACGGCGGCCATGCTTCTTCCAAGTGCTGCTGCCGCGCCGAGCTCCGTACTCACCGATCATCTGCAAGGTATGTCATGCATCGGCATGCAATGCAAAATACTACTGTTGCAAACTCAGCTCATGCATGCATGTTGCTTGTCCCTTTCTATTTTTATTGTTTGGGTTTTCGCATGCATCGCTCATGGTCATGCAAGCCTTTATTTGTAAGCATGCGTGCATAGAAGTGTCTGCGTCGTCCTTGTCTCGATCTCCTTGCAACCTTTGGCTCTAGCGAGCTTGGCCTGGATGGGGAACGGAGTAAGAGTACATGCCACTTCGATGATAGAGAGGACGTGTCCTTTTGCGCTAGGCCAGCAGCGCTTGCGTTGCGTTGCGTTGCGTGCATGGGGGTGGAGCCACCACCGGCGATCACATCGGTGGATCGGACGCCAACCCATGCGTATGCATGGTGTACCAGACAATGAGACAGACAAGGTTAGGCAATGCACCGATCTTGTCGTGCGTAGATGTTACGTTTCCATGCCAAGGGTGCCCAGGGGAACCTGTCAGTTTGTACCCATACATTTTTGCCGATCCATCGATATATAGCTGTCGAAAGTAGAAAGAACCAAAAAGTTGTGAGCTGTTCCCCATTCTCTTGATTTTTTGAACCATCGGACTTCCTTGGAGAAAGATCGAATCATATGGTTCCAAATAAAAAGTTTCTAGCAAGGTTTATTTTCTGATTATTTTGTCCATGAACCGTTAAAAAAAATTACACACGCATGTTTTTCCATGTATATATGCTCTAGCTGCACGTCACTAATTGGAGTAGTACAATGATTGACCATACCTGATTCGTCTGAAAGGACATGGATTCGATGGGCTTTCTTTCACTGTAAAGCTAGCCATGGACATCCAAAAAAGCAACTCAGATAATCTTCAATGAAGAGTACTACTCGGTCGAGGTCATAAATGTCGCCCCTTTATTGTCTTGTCATATGGTTCTTCTTCCTAGGGGTAAAAGATCTATACGTTTTGTTCTGGAAACATTGAGTGATGGTGGTGAACTATATATATTCTCTTGCGCGATCTGCAAGTAATTAAAGGGTTGATAGAACTCTTTCAATTTCATATTACCATCGTCAAGGCCTCAAGGCCGTTTAATTTCTAGCTTCTGCTATTGGGCTTCTGATCTCATTTCCCTCAAGTAATTTTTTGAAGAGCTGAACCTTTTGATTTCATTTCCCTCGACTAAAATTTGTGAGCAGGGCTATTGGACTTTGGGCTGATCGGGCGCACGGCGGCGCCGCCGACTGCGACATTGGTGGCTGTGGCCCGAGACGCCCTGACATGCGCCAGCACCATGCAGTTCACCGTTCCGGCCATGCGACTGGACGTGAAGCAGTTCGGTGAGGCTGCCGTGCTGCTGCGCTACCCTGGCGAACCTGTCCTCGTCGACGAGTCCGGCGTCACCGTCGAGCCCCTCCAACAGGATGAGGTTTACTATGTGCTGGTAACCTAGCAATCACAGCTTCTCGTTAGTACCATTTCTCTGGAGTTAATCTAAATTGTGGCCTATTTTTCCCACACGTTCATTTTTTTTGCGTTGGCAGGCGATTTAATTAAGTGTTTCTTTTCTTTTTTTTTCTCTTACTTTTCCTTCTGAAGGTAACCGGCGAGTTAGTGAACACAATAATGTACACCGAGTGAAGTGATGGAGGAAGAGGCTGAGCCTTGCCCATGACGTCCATGTGGCATTATTACTAATGCATGCATATGTATTTTGCTTCAGTTTGTAGTATGGATCAAGCACCAACATTGTAATCTATATCAATTTGTATTTTGAGCCTAATAAACATTAATGTGTTCGTATTAATTGGATGAAATAATAAGCTACCCCATCCTTCTTGTACACTGATGTGAAGTCAGAGTAGAAAAGGCTCGTTTTTCCTTATACCTGAAACAATTTATTTTCCTTTTCACAACGAATCGAGATTCTGAACAGGACATGGTATATGGTCTTCTGGAGGCAGCTGGGCACTATGGTATGGTCTGCCGGGTGCAGAGGAGGCTTTGCTGAAGATTTTCTGACGTGTAGTCGACTGATGGAGTGGTAGTACCTTGTACTGTGCATGTAAAGAACATACGTTACGTGTGGGCAGGCCTCTTTCGTGCGCAGGTTGCTTTTTTTTTTTTTAAATAATGGAACCTCGGTCCCAGCCTCTACACCCCTAGAGGTGTATATGGCCCAAAATCGATACATAAGGAGCACTTAGGCTCAAAAGTTCACAACGGATACACTAAGTTCACGACACAAAACCACAAACCGGACATAGCAAGGCACTTAGTACTCAAGTCTATTTCTAAATTTCCATCCGAATTTGTTGAAAATCTCCATCATCACCACTTCCAAAAGGCGACATCCAAGCTTAAGGTTGTTCCTTTCTTCTTTCTTATGCAACAAGGACCACCATCGGATCCAATAAGTAGCCTTGAAGATAACCTGCAAAATAGAGAAAGTTTTTGCATTATTGAACACCATATCATTTCTATTCAACCAAATAGCCCAACAAATAGCTGTTGCCCCCAACAAAATTTGGTTCTTGGATTTCCGTGGTAAACCGTTTAGCCAAGACCCGAACATATGCACAATACTATTGGGAGGTTGAATTCCAAACGTGATATGCATAGTGTTCCAAATAAATCTAGCAAAGTGACAATCAAAGAACAAATGTTGTATAGTCTCTAAGGAACTACAAGAACAACAATTTGTATTCCCTTTCCAATTTCTTTTTACAAGATTATCCTTAGTTAGTGTCACCCTTTTTGAAGGTACCATAAAAAGATTTTAATCTTCAAAGGTACTTTCAACTTCCAAAGCGGGCTCTTGTTAGGCACTACCCCTTCTTGAATCAAAGCTAAATACATAGATTTGACGGTGAACAACCCATCTTTAGTAAGGTTCCACTTAAAACTATCATTTCTATCATTAAGATCAGTGAACACCACTGTTGCTACTATCCGATACCAATTTTTCAAGTTCTCACCCACTATTGCTCTTCTAAAAGAGACATTAAGCGGTCTTGTACTTAGTACATAGGCAATTGTTACATTCTTCTTCCTAGTTAATCTATATAAAGATGGGTAGGATTCTTGGAGAGATTTCTTGCCAATCCAAACATCCTCCCAAAATCTCACTTGAGAGCCACTATTGACCTCAAAAGAGCCTTCCATTAGGAATTTATCTTTGACCTTCATAAGGCCCGACCAAAAGTGAGAATCACCGGGTTTCCTTTGTACTTGGGCAAGAGTTTTGTTGGCTAAATATTTCTTCTTTAGAAGATTTTGCCACATTCCCTCTTCATTCAAGAGCTTAAAAAGCCATTTGCTTAGAAGGCATTTGTTTTGCAACTCAAGATTTTTAATGCCCAAACCCCCATACTCTTTCGGTTGACACACTATACTCCACCTTGCAAGTCTATATTTTTTCTTGTGGTCATCACATTGCCAAAAGAAACGAGACCTATAGCAATCCAATTTTTCGAGGACACCCTTAGGGACCTCAAAAAAAGATAACATATACATTGCAAGGCTAGTTAACACCGAATTAATCAAAATTAATCTTCCTCCTACCGAGAGTAGCTTTCCTTTCCAACTACTAAGTTTCTTCTGAAATTTTTCTTCAATGATTAGCCAATCTTTGTTAGATAATTTCCTTTGATGCATTGGAATACCAAGATATTTGAAAGGTAAAGACCCACTCTTACAACCGAAGAGCTGGACATACTCATGTTCTACCTCTTTAGCTTTGCCATAACAAAAAAGTTCACTTTTGTGAAAGTTAATCTTCGGACTCGATAGTTGTTCAAAAGCACTTAAGACTAGCTTAAGTTCTTTTGCCTTAATAAGGTTATGATCCACAAAGAGGATGGTGTCGTCTGCATATTGGAGAACCGACAAGCCCTCCTCGACCAAGTGTGGTATGACTCCATCAAATTTTCCATTGCTTTTAGCTCTATCTATAAAGATAGCTAACATGTCGGCAATGATATTGAACAGGATGGGCGATAAAGGGTCACCTTGGCGTAAACCTTTTTGGTCTGAAAAAAATGGCCAATCTCATCATTCACCTTTACCGCTACGCTACCCCCTCGGACTATTTGATCAATCCATCCGCACCATAGTGGTGCGAAACCCTTCATTCTTAGGGTTTGTTGTAAAAAGGACCAATTGACTTTGTCATATGCCTTTTCGAAATCTAGTTTCAAAATCACCCCATCTAGACGTCTTCTGTGCATTTCATGTATTGTTTCATGAAGAATTACTACCCCTTCCATAATGTTCCTCCCGGTCATAAATGCAGTTTGTGTTGGTCCGATGACCTTCCGGGCAACTAGTGCCACTCTATTTGTCATGACCTTCGTGACGATTTTAAAACTTACATTAAGTAAGCATATGGGGCGGAACTGTTGAATACAAGTCGCCTCGTTCTGTTTAGGTAATAAGGTAATGATTCCAAAATTAAGGCTAAATAAGTTTAAATTTTCCCTGTGGAAATCTTTAAAAAGAGCCATTAAGTCCTTCTTAATTACTTCCCAAAAAACTTGGTAAAATTCCACCGAAATCCATCCGGACCCGGTGCCTTGTTATGATTCATGTCAAAAATGGCTTTTTTGACCTCTTCCTCACTAAAGTCCGATGTAAGAATGTGATTTTCTTCATCCGAGACTTGAGGAATGTCATCTCTAACTGTCTCTATTATAGAGAAGTTACTAGGATCCGGTGCCCCCAAAAGCCCTTTATAGTAGTTGGTGATATATTTCCCGAGATTATCATCTCCTTCAATAACTCCTTCCTCCCGATGAAGCTTGAAGATTCTAGTCTTCCTATGTCGCCCATTAGCCGGAAGATGAAAGAATTTGGTATTACTATCCCCGAGTAACAACTTAGTTGTCTTGGAGCGTTGGTACCATTTTATCTCCTCCTCTCTAAGCAATTGAGCTAACCTTTCTTTTAAACAATGCTTCAAGTCTAGCTCGACATTAGTTAAAAGTTGGCTTTCGCTTTTTATCAAGTTCATCTCGCTTTCTTTATTAATTCTTCCTTCTCTTTTTGTATGTCCCATCGACATTTTTAGCCCATCCACGAAGGAATTGTCTAAGACGTCTAATCTTAGTTTGCCACCTTTGTAGTGGTGTTTTCTCTCGACAATCTCTATTCCGGACTTCACCGACTAGATCTGAAAATCCATCTCTTAAGAACCATCCCAACTCAAATCGAACGGTGTTTGGTTCGCATTGTGAGATCCCGTTCCCGTATTGAGTAAAAGAGGGGTATGATCCGATATCTCTCTATTCATGGCTTGAACCGTAGAGAGAGGATATTTGGATTCCCACACTCGTGCTCATCAAGATCTTGTCTAGCTTTTCATACGTTGGGACCTCCCTTGAGTTGGCCCACATGTACTCGTCTATTTGATAGCTGTAGCTCCCTTAAATCCAAACTATCAATGACAGACATTAAACAGGAAGGGCCACCTATCATTATAATTATCATTGTTTTTCTCTTGTGGGGATCTAATGATATTGAAATCACCTCCCACTAGTAGAGGTAAGGTTTCTTTGGAACAGGCATGAACTAATTCCGATAGAAATTCTTCTTTAAATTCCGGTTGGGTAGCTCCATAGACGGCGACTAGCACCCATTTGAAGCCGTCCTTAATGTTCCGGATAAGGAATTTTACATAGTAATCCCCCTCATCAACGCTACCAATATCAAATGTCTCAAGATTGATCCCGAGGAGTATACCCCCGACCTACCATGAGGTTGGGACCAATGCCAAAAGAACTCTTGGCCTCCACATATCTCATTCAAAGTTGTCCGAGCAAAATCTTTCTTATTTGTTTCTAAGAGTGCGACGAAGTCTAGCTTCTGCTCTCTTGAGGTATCGGCAAGGAACTTAAATTTAGCCAAGTCACTAAGACCTCTGCTATTCCAAAAGATTCCTTTCATTTCGACACGTTTGTTTTTACATGTTTCTTGACTACTTTGATTTTCTTATTCTTCCGGTTATTAAACGATGATGCGGACTTATTCTTGGCGAAGATAGTTTTAAAATCACAACTTAGGTGATCGCTATCATCATCCATGACCTCTTCCGTTAGTTCCCCACAAAGGTAACTCAAAGTAACGTCATCTGCGTCCCTCTCCTCATCGGATAATGATGTATCTTCATCAACTACCACAGAATTATGCATAACCTTCTCTACAGCCAATAATCTATCCACCTCAACACTCCTAAGAGAATTAATAGATTCTGAAATTATCGCATCATTTTTACCCAAATCTATGCCTATTTCCTTTAGACTAGTATTAATATGCAAATCAGGAAAAGCAAGGAAAGATATCGAAGACATACCTTCGGGGTTCTCCAGGTTCTTCCAAGCTGCCCGCTTTCTTGCTTTCACCAAGATGTGTTCCCCTGCAGCCGCAGCAAGCCTTGGGCTTGCACGCGCTGGGGACACTACCACCTCCTTGATGCTTGCGGCCTCCTGGATTGCTGCTATTTTGTCGTTGTTGAGTTTGCGAGCAGCAGCCTCTTCCGGACCCTGCAGCAGCACCATTCCGGCGGTAGCACCTGTCACGTTCCCTCTACCCGCCGTGGCCTCCACCTGCTGCAGCTTCTGCCGCTCACCAGCCAAAAGTGCCGCGTCGTCGGCCGTTTGCGTGCTCGTCGCCTGCTCCCCTGCAACATGCCCAACCGACGCAGCAGCGGCACCGACCGCCAACGTGGCCACGGAACAAAGTTCCCCTGTTCTCGTACCGAGCCCACCTGCACTAGGCGAGTGAACCCACCCAGTGCCACCGAACTCAGCTTTGTTTGCTCGGCTAAAACACTCCCGACCACATCCGGTACTACTTTATCAACAACTTGCTCATGCCCAATCGACTTGGTAGTTAACAGATTACCACTCGCTTCTCTCTTCCACCCCAACAGACCTCTAGTACATCATCCTCGGAAAGAACTTTCTCACAACATTCGTTAATGAGTTTATCACACGCTACATCCGGAATTTCCGATGCCATCCTACGGAGCTTAGCTTCAAGATCAGCATCATAATTTTCTAGATTAATCATCCCTTCCATGTCCAGTCCATCATTTGGTCCATTGTTGTTAGCCTCACTCCCATAACAATCCATTGGGGTTTCCTCGTCGGAGGGTTTGTCCGGGGTTGGAGCACTCTTATATGCTTGCTCCCGATCCTCATCCATTTTTTTGTTCCCCTCATCATCCTTCCCGAGGTGAGGCCATTCGATCTCATCACCATGTTCGTCAAAATCGACCCCTTCCATTTCGAACTTAAGTTCGAAGTAGTGGTCACCGATGACAACATCCATAGAATTAGGAATTAATCTTGGATCAAGCACCGCAATCAAGACTCTCCCAAATTTGCTTTTGCGAGAGGTTTTCATGTCAACTGTTTGGGTGGAACCAAGTAAGGAACCAATCGCCCAAAGATTAAGGTACTCCCTAAGTTTTTTCCGGATGCCCGTGATGCGTATCCATACTTTAGGCATGAGAAAACCACCGTCTTTGTCGTGATACTCATCAAATTCCAGCCGTGCACCTGTTGGAACTCCATTTTTACGGACATTCATCCCTCCATAGTTGATAGCCTTCAAAAGTTCCGTCCTAGACGGAAATGTGACAATGAAGGTATCATCATCTTGCTCTTCCGGTTCCCATCTCCACTTAGCAGGACCTATCTTGTGGAGTTGTTCGACTAGTTGTTCTTCGGAGAACTTAGCTCCTACAACTTTTACCACAGACCATTTTAGTTTCCTTCTTCTTAGAGAGAGGCGGGTGGGGGATGTGATAAAAACCAAGTCCCGCCACCGCATATCCAACCGCATGGGCAATGGTTTAGGCATTTTGAGAATCGGACACCTATGATTGAGATGCTCATTATGCTTATCACATATGTCACGAGTACATTATTGTGGTACAGTCCGGTGCTTGGTGCCCTTTGAGGGCACACCGGCCGCACCGATTCGCCTTTGCCCCCGCTTTAGTTCCGACAATCTCACCCTCTTCAACCTCTCGCATTCTGAATGAGTAGTTGTGGTTCAGGTTGTGCACCAACGTTACCTTCCCGATCGGCATTGGACCCCGCTCGTTGAGGGCCCGGCAAAGCCGGAAATGGACCTCGCCACTCCATTCTGTCGTCCCGGTATGAAAGGCACCTCGGCTCCACCTCGTGCTATACGTCCGGCACGGCCTGCTAGTCCACCACGCCTAGCTCCAATACCCCTGTGTCCTCTTGGGCGGTAATCGTGACGAGGACGGGTACGGCGTCCTCCATAGCCTCCATCATCGGCGTGGCCGGGATTGAAGCCATACGCAGCACCACCGCCCCAAGCCTCTTCTCCCTCAAAGAAGTCATCTTCAAAAGCTCGCCCTCGGCCTCGCCTGCCCGGGCTCCACCGTGGTTGGGCCCGTATCGAGCACCCGGCGCCTTGTTCCCAACGGTTGAAACCCCGACCTCCACCGCCACCAACTCCTCCGCCGACTCCCCGTGCTCACTCGCATCGCCTCGGCACTCACCACCGGCGTCTCTCTCGAGCTTGGTGTAGACCGGGGAGAAGAAGCCAAAGGGTTAGGCCTGCAAAAGAGTTTGCCTGCTCCGGCTAGGAGTGCACGGATGGAGGTAGAGAAGGAAAAACGATTTGGCTTTCCATAATGGTGAAATAAAACAGTATGGCCCGGTCCGATAGCGTCCGCTGTGGGAACCGGAGCGGCATCAAGGGGCTTGACAACAGCCCGACAGCTGGACTCGGAAGCCGAAGCATTATGTCCCTTCAATTCGAAATTCAAAAAATTTTGGGCCGCCGCTTTTGCACTGTACACCGGCCGGCCGCCGCCCTTCATCGGTTTCTTGGTTCGACGAGCCGTGGCCAGCAGGTCACCCAAAGAAACCGGCGGCGTAATCCTTTGCTCCGGCAATGGTCCCTGCCAAGGTTTCCCGAGGTGCGCCGCGCAACGACCGGTCTCGCCGTCGCTGCCTCACCCTTAGCTCGACCTGCACGAAAGGAAGCACATACCCGACCTTGCCGGCTGCTGGTCCCGTCCACGGCAGATGAAGGTTGCGTGGTTGTTTCTGTTCACACAGCCGGACCCTGCTCCGGTTAAACTAGTCCACCCTTGCATGGACGCATGCTCCTGCATGGTACCGTGCGCTTCCCGGGCCACGGCGAGCTCGTCTTCATCGTCATCCGATGGGAGGTCGTCCGCCAAAGCCCAAAACCTGGAACCGAAAGCTCTTCTACACCCCGCTAGTGGGTCTGCAGAAAGCTTGTGGTCCACCTGCACCGAGGAGGAAAACAGCTTACCGAGCTCCTCGTCCGAGGAGGGCGCCGGTGCCGGCGTCGGCCGGCGTCGTCCCGGTCGCCGGTACGCGTAGTCCTCTTCGCTATCACTTGAGGCGTCATCGCTGTCACTCGCTTCACAAACTCGCCCCTTGTAGTCACCTGTCGGCGTTCATGGCACCCACCTACGGGTATCACTACTGCTTGAGACTTCAGCCTGCGCTTGCAACTCGTTGGCCGGACGGGCAAGATTGAGCTGCCATTCCTTCCGGTCCTCGGCAGACCTGCTGGGTTGTTTCTAGCTTTTAAATGTTGATCTATTTTTTGGTGTGTGTCTTTTCAATATTTACTACCAATTCCAATAGCTGATTTGTCATTGAATAGGAGAAGTTTCAAAGTGTAAAGGCTTTTTAAGGGTAACCACAATGTTTCAGCCAAAAGCAATCAATATAAGTGTGTCCCATACCAGCTAGTCTGTTGTTTAAGATATGCTCGTGATGTTTGAGCCAAAAGTAGTTCAATAAATATAAGAGAAAGATGAGAGTGATATAATATTTTTTTATTCCCTATAGTCTATCCATAATCATATATGGCTAGCTTTTACTATTGACTCCTTATATATTAGTTGCATAATGTTTCGGACAGTTAATAGTGTTTTTTATGTCTCTATTAACCACCTTACAACCATGGTCCTGGTTGCTCTAATTGACAATTGTGCCATGCCGCAACGGTCAACAACGGCAAGAGGAAGAGACGGTATGCAAGCATTGCCATTATGCTTGGTAGCTACTACTTTGACTCGGTATGCAAGCATTGCCATTATGCTTGGTAGCTACTACTTTGACTCCTATGTGAACAAAGAATCAGCAAGGCAACCTGAAATGACTGGATTTGCTTGGGTCATAACCCGAAGTCTTGCCTCAACATGAATAGGATGAATAGGGAGTTGTTTGACCAGTTGCATTGTTTGTTAGTTGAATCTTATGGCTTGAATTCATCTTGCAAAATGGAATAAGTAGAGTCTTTGGCTATGTTATTGTGGATTGTTGGTGCTCCTCAATTAGTTAGACAAGCTGAAAATCGGTTTGAGAGGTCAGCCGAGACAATTAGCCGTAAGTTTGATGAAATGTTGAAATGTGAGTGTAAACTAGCAAAGGACATTGTGAAGCCTAGAGATAGACAGCTTAGGATAGTGCACCGGAGGTTAAAACGAGCCCGATGTACACCTTACTTTGACAAGCTGTATCGGAGCATAGATGGGACTCATGTATCCGTGGTTGTACCTCACTGCAAAAGTTGTTCAATATATGGGACGGGGAGGATACACAAGTCGGAATGTCCTCGCTATGTGTCGTTTTGACATGAGATTCACTTTTGTTGTGGTGGAGTGGCCACGCTCGGTTCATGACATGGTAGTGCTTAATGATGTTATACATAAGTATGGTGGCAAGTTTTCTCATCCTCCTTCTAGGTATGTCTCGTTAATGTTTCATCATATTTCTTTACTTGTCAATAGCTCTAAGTAAATACATCCTTACCTTAGACAAGTTTTATTAAGTAAATACATCCTTACCTTGTAGACAAGTTTTATTTGGTGGACTCGAGGCTACCCTAACAAGCCAGGTGCGAGGTTGTCTTGCACTATGCAAGGTACAAATTACCATTTGACGGAGTCTTAACAAGGGCCACTACCAAAAAGGTAGAAAATAGGTATTTAATTTTGTGCATTTCTCACTTATAAATGTCATAGTGTTCATTTGGAGCGTTCAAGATGAAGTAGAGAATATTACTTTACCTATCAAGTTACTCTAAGGAAAAACAATCCATGATTATACATTGTATGACCCTTCAAAACTTCGATCATCGGGGAGAAAGACACCGAAGATGCAGATTTTGCAAGGTATGAGAATGAAGAGATCGTGACCTGTCATGGTCGAAGAGGTGCAAATATGCACTTAGAAGATGAAGATGTAAACATGAATGTATTTTGTGATATTGTAGCTGATGCTTTGTTTGCTAGGTGACAATGAATGGTTTGACTTTTTTTTAAAAAAAAGACTGTTGATCAACTTTATTCTTCGGTAGACAAATGACACAGTTTATTATTCGATCCTTTTCGAAATTATGTACTGCTACACTGGTTTTTTTTTTTGAAACATGACGGGAATGAGTTTATTCGATCAAGTGACACAGTTAAAAAATAGGTTGTTTGTTCATGTCTTTTGAAATTACTCCTTCTGTCCATGTATACTGTGCCTGTTAGCTCCTACCACAAAGACCAAGGAAAAAACTGTGATTTGCAGTTCCAGACACTCCATTCATTTACTTGGACTAACAGCCTGACGCCAATTAATCTACATATCCCACCGTGGCCGCACCTTCAAGCCAACCACCATGCTAGCCTAACGCTAATTAGGGCCTGTTTGGTTGGTTACCGTAAATTGCCACACCAAAAGTTCGGCATGTGCCAAGTTTGCGGCATGCCAAGTTTGTGGCAATGGAGTTGTTTGGTTGGTTACCACACCTAAACCCTTACATATGGCTGTGATTTGGATTTTTCACCATAAAAATCAATCAATTAAAAATAAGTGCATTTTTTTATAATTTACTATCGATTTCATCAGTTTTTTTTTACTTTATCAACTTCACCAGTTGCCACGGCTACACATCGTGTTCTTTTTTTCTAATCAAATTATTGTCTAAGTTTAATGGCCCCTTGCTGTGCATTTGGCCCAGATATGTGCCCAACAGCCCAAGGCAAAAACCAGTGTGCTTGTTATCGAGAGCTGTTATCACTTGCCGTTAGCTCTAGTCTCGACTCGCCAAACTTCTGGCGAGCAAATCGCTCGCCGCAACTCTGGTCAAAAATTGCATTAGCAGCTGCCAAACTTTCTTTGGCAAGCCAAACCTTCGATGATGAAGCAAACAGTAGCCAAAGATGGTGTGGCACGCCAAATCTTTGGTGTGGCGAGCTGTGGACACCATCCAAACACTCCCTTACTCTGCGCCTCCTTCATGCATGCACTTAGCACACAAACCGTAACACGCATAATATTTGTGAAAAATTCTATGAGGCATATAGGCCTTCTATGAGCACGTAGCGCTGCACTTTTCTTTGTTTGGAACATGGCCGGAGTAATCGGTGGAAATCAAGTCAAAGGATTTTTGTTGAGGGTAAACATGTCCAGGTTTTATTTGAGGTTTGATAATTTTCAGTTTTAGTGGAATTTTGTATTTGCTCCAGTCAGATTTTAGAACAATGAAAATATATTGTGGGAACAATAAAAGTGTAGTGCTCGAACTATTGGTCTCAGCTAGAACACTTTTATTTTTTTAGAGAATATTTTGTGGTCACAACTAAAAGAATATGCGAACAGTTCTATTAGGATATAGTGGTGAAAAATCTGACTCGAAGCTATGTAAATTTTCATCGAGAGTTTGTCTTAAACCAAGTTGATCGGAAATAGGAAAATCCTCCTGTCAAAATTTCAACCAATGGGTCAAAGTCGGACGACCCAGCTGCATCTTTCATCTTCGGTTCATCATCTTCTCCTCCAGCTCTCCCCCACCTCCAGCTTTCTCGCCCTCGCCCTCACCTCCGGCGGCGGTGCGCCGCCTTGCCAAACCGCCCGTCCTCGCCCTAGCAGCCGCCACTAAATCCTCCAATCACGACACCCCTACCTCTAACTCGGCCCACCGCCGACCGTCTTCCAGCGGCTCGGCGGCATTACCGCCACCTCACCCCATCACCGGATCACAGCCCACCGTTGTGTCGGAGCTGCCGCCCGGGAACCTTCCTTCCG
>JAUNZO010000529.1:0-12893 GCA_031894775.1 Chloris gayana
GAGATAGTGCAAGCGACCTTAGGCCGTCGTGGCATCCAATTTCCGAGCACTGCAGCATGATTTGTGTATCCGTGCCCTTTGCAGCGGAACTATCGTGTCTACTTATTTAAGACACAGACTAGACACAAGGCCGCGCTGGTAGTTAAGTTGGCCAATACAATAAGACTGTCGTTTTTCTAAATGTTCATGCAGAGTCTTAGTCCATCAGTCATCTGAGATGCAATCATTTCCCTATATATGAAAGATACATGGATGGGCCTCATTTCCTCGACTAGAACCGCACCCTACGGAACGAGCATACAATCCTCCAAGGAGATACCTCGATGGCTACACGGGGACATTAGCAAGCAAACGAGGAAGAGAAGATAATTATGCTCAGCTGCTAAGCTCGTCGCCTTCCTCTTGTACAGTGGAATTCTGTCGATCACAGCGTGTAGGACCATCCCCTGTCTGTGACTGACAGGGACTCGTTAACAGATCCTCGCATTACCAACTACTTAAAACTTTAAACATTCATCATGCAACACCATGCAGATCCTTCGGCTTCCTTTGGTCCGGCTCCTGCTTTTAGCCGAAAAATCACATGAACCAAAGTGATGACTACTAGTACTTCACTACAAAAGATTAAAAAAAGGAGAAAAAGATACAAAGAAGGGACATTGAACCGATGGCTACTTCCTATCAGACATACATGAGGTATCTCGATCTCACAATGCCATGCAACAGGGTTGGCATGAAACACGATAGGCATGTAGTTGGTGGGAGACCAGGATCACTCGGTACTGGACCTAAATCTCACTAGCTCCTGTCAGGGGTTGAGGTGATGGTGTTCGTAATTTCTGCATTAGACCACAGTTTAAGCAATCTGAACTGTTCCACTGCGAAGATTCAGATCCTGTATTTTCGTTATGATGACATCACAGACAATAAGTAATGTGGCGCAAAGCACTCGTAGCTCTTTGTTGCTTGTCTGAGCTGGTCTAGAAGGTTTGTTAGCCACTGGACCTAGACCCTGCTCTTGGGCAGTTGAAATCTGGGACACCCAGGTGCTTTCGGACATGCTTTTGCAAAAATTTCCTGGATGCTGATACAGGAGCAACAAACAATATCTTTGGGTTCTTGGTGCTTCCTGCAGCAGCACCACAAAAGCCATCCTTTCATACCATCATATCGCAGAGCTGTCAAAGGACGGCCAAATGTGCTAAAGAGCGCCCCTCATCCCTTATTCCATCCCATTCCTTCCCCAACAGCACAAAGTCCACCATAATATATTAAAGAAAACGCAGCTTCTCATTCATATCCAAATCATTCACAAGACATCCGTCTCAAGTTATGCCTCAAGAGGCCAAGACCGGCTACATTCTATTACTTTGTTCCTAGCTAGATTCTTTCATTCATCTGCAAGCCATCTTTGAAGAACTCAACAGCGCCGCATTTGCGCAGAGAAATAGAAGGAATCAGATATCTGTCGTTCTTTTTGCTCATTTTTTTAGTGAACATAGGTTTCTTCTGCTCTTCTTCAAGTGGCGGTACTAAAGTCTTGGAAGGTCTTGAAAGAAAGGAATGACTTGAGTACTGGCATGAGGTGAAAATGAGACAGGGATTGTGAAAGCTTTGCCCCGTCCCCTTCTGTCGTTTTTGCTGTAGCCACATCCTTTTCTGCTTCCGTTGCTATCCAGAAGCTTTCAGTTGTTGCTTGCCATTGTTTGGTGTTTGTTTCTGCTGAGGAGAGAAAAATTACCAAGCATCAATGCTAATGTTCACAAAAGGACTGTTGCCTGCATTTGCATGCTGTTTGATGTTTTTGCTTCTCAGACCAACCCAGGGTGATTCAAGCAGTTCAGATATAGTGCAAAGTTCGAAGATTGTTCAGCCATTGGAGGTCATTTCTCATTTCAGTGCCCTCTACCTCTGGAAATAGAGTTAGCAAAATTTACATGTTCTGTTCAACTTTACTAGTCTCTCAATATATGAAGGTAGAATCTGTGTTACTGACTGCAGTACCCGAATTTCCCTTGCAGCTCACGCCCAAACTGTCATTGCAACTCAAGATCCATGCTTTCCTGCTCTGGTCTTCAGTTGGCTTCTTGATGCCGATAGGAGTGCTACTAATCAGGGTCACACACACTGCCAAAAGCGCCAAGAGCACCAAGGTGCTCTTCTACTGCCATGTCGCTTCACAGGTCTGTAGCATGTTTCTTGCAACTGCTCATTTTCCTTCTTATAGAGGCATCAGATATTCAAACGCAAATTACGCGTTGCGCTGGACCTCGCAGATTGTCGCCGTCGTTCTTGCCACTGCTGGGGCTGCTCTATCGATAAGAAACTTCGAGAACGCCTTCAACAACACGCACCAGAGGATTGGACTGGCGCTGTACGGCTTCATTTGGCTCCAGCCACTCATCGGCTTCTTGAGGCCAGACAGGTACGCAGATCGAGCAGTTCGGCACACACATTGCTTGCTTGAGGCCCTGTTCCTTATTATACCCATCACATCAAAGAGAATCTTACTTATTTAGTAGTATTTTTATTAATTTAATGACAAAAACTATGTCACGACCCTCCCTCTAATTTGCGAGACGAATCTAATGATCCTAATTAATCTATGTTTTGCTACAGTGATGCTACAGTAAACATCTTCTAATAACATCATAATTACCCTCGTTGGATTCGTCTCGTGAATTAGATAAGAGGTCTGCAATTAGTTTCGAGATTAGACTTTATTTAGTACTCCAAAATGATAAAATTCTCTTTGATTTGACCCTCTAAAAATTCTTCTTCCCACTGAATCTCTTGTGACATTTGAAGCTGAATACACTGTTGTGAAACATTTCTTCAGAGGCGTCAAGACGCGGAGCGCGTGGTACCTGATCCACTGGCTCCTGGGGCTCGGGATCTGCGTGGTGGGCATTGCCAACGTCTACATCGGCCTGCACACGTACCAGGAGAGGACCGGCAGGAGTGCCAGGCTGTGGACATTGCTCCTCACCGTGGAGGTTGCGGCCATGGCGTTCGTCTATCTCTTCCAGGACCGGTGGAGCTACGTGGTGCGGCAGGAAGAAGCTGCTCTCGGCGACCAGCAGAGCGAAGGATCATCAATAATGTACCCAGCAAACGACCATAAGGACGTGGTCGTAGTGCCTTAGCGAGTTTTGAGACAGATCAATGCCAAAATTGTTGGTTTGTGCACAGGGCCGGTTCTGAGATTTTGGTAGCCCCACGCCATCCAACAAATTGGGGCCCTCTCACTGTATATACTATAAAATTGAAGAAAATACCATTATTTGCATCAATTAATTTGAACATATCAACATTTCACGTTGTGATTTGTATCCATTTCATCTAGCAGTTTCTTGTCCCTACATTATTTTTCCAAACCGTTTAACCTTGTTGAACAGAAGTAAACTTAACTAGAAACAGTTCTTTAATAATTAAAATTTTAAAAGTATAATAAATAAGATCCAGTATAAGAATATAAGTATTATAAAGATAACTATCCATTTTCCAAGTACTAAAAATTTTCCATGGCAGATACAATAATCCTTCTAGTAAATTTATAATAATAACTCAAGATATTAGATCATATTTAACTAAAAACATATTATCAATCATGAATCCGTGCTTGGTGAACAATCAGCTCTTCAATTAACGATATGGCTTATTTTCAGAAGGAAAAATAAATCCACATTGTGCCTTATTTGGTTGCCTAGGCCTTACCTGGAAGAACACTGTCAGCTGCTGCTTGCCAGTGTGGATCAAGAGTGACCTGGATGGCGCGAGCGTGATCTTGAGATGGTGGAGCGACGCCTTGCCTCTCCTCTAGGCTAATTTAGAGATTGTTAGTTTAAACTTGCCAACAAATTTTGTGTTGTTTCGGTCAAAAAACAAATTTTGTGTTGTTCTATGTTAAAATAGTTGCAACAACATGTTGTTCACCACCACAAAATCAGTGTAGTATTTAGATATGTAAATGTACTTTTAATTGAAATTATGTAAGATTTACTGTTAAGCTAGAAATTTTCGAAAATAGAAAAAAGTAATTGTATCTAGCCGCTCACAAAATGGTCTATTATCACCCCGTTGACGGAATCAGGTCGACTGCAATGGTTACTAATTATGATTTTTTTTAGCAGACTAATTATGAATTACTAAAAAATCGGTTATTAATACAATTCGTCTTTTCTTTTAAGGAATAAAAACAATTCGTCTAGGTTTGTTTTTTGAACTTACAATTCATCTAGTGGGCACGCACCCATATCATACTTGGGCTATAGTATCACTTTGCAAAAGGCGTAGATGGTGTCGGCCCATAGTATTTCCCCGCCCATATCTTCTCTTAAATGGCCCGGGCCAGATTTGCTCTAGCGTTTCGTTCCAGCCCGGTTCTTCAGAATCTCAACGAGAATCACGGAAGTCAAGTCAACACAAGCAATCTTTGGAGCGAGCTCGTCACAGAATCTCTCCGCCGTGTTATCCACCGGATCTTCCAGTCCCTTGCCTCCCGAAGCTCTCCAATCCATGGCGTCTCACCACCACCACTCCCATGACGATCACCACCACCACTCTCACGGGTGCGTGCGCAATTCTCCACTTGCCCCGCATCCGTCATCGCTGTCCGCACACCCGGCTCACCACCCGTTTGCCTTTGTGATTCCAGGGACGGCGCAGCGGCGGGTGGCTCGTGGGTCGGAGAGGATGGCCGCGTGTGGCACTCCCACGACGGCCTCGCGCCGCATTCCCACGAGCCCATCTACTCACCCGGCGACTTCACCAAGCGCGCGCCGCCACTCGCGTCGCGCAGCTTCGCCGACCGCGCCTTCACCGTCGGTATCGGCGGCCCCGTGGGCACCGGGTACGGCTGTTTCGGCTCTTACAAGCCTCCCTGGTTCTAATTAGCTACTGCAGTTAGCGTTTTCTCACCGTCATTGGAATTTTGGGGGATGCCAGTCTGCGGTGAAAGGCTGTAAGCAGGGATGGCCCGAGAAGCACTGCACTGGTGCCAAATTTCAGCTTAAATTTGTGCTTTGGTGATGGAGAAATTCTCGCATTTTAAGCATACCAGTCGATTAAGGCCTTACTTTTCTATGCTAACCCATTTTGTTTCGAAGGTGTTCATACTTTGAGCTTGTGTGACTGTGTGAGTATTATGAATAGTATTTGAGTGCTTTTTGAATTTTCTGTTACTTGTTCACATCTGCAATCTTATTAGTCTGAGTAAGTTTCAGTTTAAGAGTTTGGAGTCTGAGGTTTAGTATCCACAACTACTGTAATTGTCGGTTTGTAAAAACTTCTGTGTACCCTTTTTGCAATGACAAGATATCTCCCTTAGTCGAAAAAGAGACTTGGTACATTTCAGAATGTAGTTGCTTTTTTGTTATTGATGCATGTATTTGAGCTGAGAAGATTAGTTCAGCTGTCAATCTTGAGATGCTTACTGGACACCATCATAGATTTAGCTTTTGTTCCTTAAAGATGCATCCATTCCTTTACATATTGCATTCCACTTTTAGGATTTTGCTCCCAAAGTGCCATTCTATCCTTGAGTAGTGATTTTATTTGGTTATGCGTTTTTTGGATTTTGGTGTGTGCACACACCCTTCTTCAATAGACCCACATGCAAAATAACATCTATACTGGTGAAAGCAATAAATTCCATTTGCTCCCATGCATTGATCAACCTAACTGTGGTATGTTCTTTAACATATCTTTCATTATTGCTTTTATTCAGGAAAACTGCTCTAATGTTGGCGCTATGTAAATTCCTGCGTGACAAGTATAGTCTTGCAGCGGTATGTGGCATGATTTTGGCCTCTAATTCTACTTATCTACACCAAGACAAAATAAATAAGTAAATACATTTTTTCCATCAGATATTTTGTCATATTAATTCTATATATTCAACTGATCATATAGGTTGCAAACCTTCACATATTCACCATATTTCTGAAAACTTATTATACTCATGTTCGTTTGTCTAATTTATTAGTGAACTGATATGGAAATATAAGCACTTGGCATTCTTACTATATATCTTGAAAAAACATAGAAACTCAGGCATGCAGCTTGAATAACAATCACATGGAGAATGGCTTTTTTTTTTTGTTTACTCTTTCTATTTCCAGGTCACAAATGACATATTCACAAAAGAGGACGGAGAATTCTTGATCAAGCATGGAGCTCTTCCAGAAGAGCGCATCCGTGCAGTAGAAACTGGAGGATGCCCTCACGCAGCTATACGTGAGGACATCAGCATAAATCTGGGTCCTCTAGAGGAACTATCAAACTTGTATAAAGCTGATTTGCTTCTCTGTGAATCTGGGGGAGGTATTTTCCTTATTGAATCGGTAAATGAAAGTGCCTTGGTATTTATATTGTGATGTAGAGCTGTGTGAATCAGCCTATCCATATAGTTGTGTGAACCATCGTATCCATCTAGTTGGTAAATCAGCCTCCTATTAGATTCACATTATCTGTACTTAAGTTTGGAAATCTTATCATGTGAACCTGCCTTAGTATTGGAGGTGATTATGGAGCAAGTTGTATTCATGGCCTGAACCGTCAAAGACATTTGCCAATGACTGTTCTGCTGTTTTTTAGCCCTGGAGCAAATGATCATGAATAACTTAAGCATGACTCTGTTTCTGATTAATTCAAATCCAAATTCCTGGATAGCATTTTATTGACCCCAAGATTGATTTTTTTTTTTTGGTCTGTTCATATACACATTTCTTATGCAGATAACTTGGCTGCCAACTTCAGCAGAGAGTTAGCAGACTACATAATCTACATTATCGATGTCTCTGGTGGAGACAAGATACCAAGAAAAGGTGGTCCTGGAATAACCCAAGCTGATCTTTTGGTATGTCATATTTTCCAATTCCTTTTGACTGCTGAACTACACGTGTCATATGTTGTCTCCCAGCTTGACATATTTTTTTATTGATTCGGAACTCAGGTAATAAATAAGACAGATCTTGCAGCAGCTGTTGGAGCTGATCTATCAGTGATGGAGTGTGATGCGCTTCGCATGCGGGAAGGAGGGCCTTTTGTGTTTGCACAGGTTCAGGATCAAATATAGCAAGTGCTTAATCGTTTGTTCTCTGAAGTTATGACTTGAACAGACAACTTACTTTGGCCCTGTATGCAGGTGAAACATGGGCTTGGTGTGGAGGATATTGTAAACCATATTCTGCAAGCGTGGGAAATTGCAACTGGCAATAAACGCCGGTGAAATTATTTGGTTTTACTGTATCTTGTGACGGAGCTGATATGCCGGCATGTATAAACCTGTTGCCCTTTTGCAGTAAATTTTGTATTAGTTGCAGCAAGCCATGAACCCATGACACAAAATAATTTGGTCCAAGGCTATTTTGCTGCTTTCTTTTGTGGAACATATGTTACTGGAACATAGAGGGTATCCTATATTTTGGAAGTTTTGAGGAAGTTTTTCACAGACCCGCAATGTTTATGCATATTTTGGAGCAGTGATCAAGGTGGAGGAGGTGTCTGCCTCAGTAGCTGTACTGTACATGCACGATGCCGTCTTGTTCAATTTGTAACTAATAAATTTTATTACTATATTTGTGTGATTGTGTCAGCTAAAAGAATTTGACTATCTTATTACATTTTGTGTCCTTTATTGTACATGCTCTGCATTTTCTTGCAACTGATGAAAACATTCGACATTCTCAGGATCCAACTGTCATGGATTCATAAGTTCACTTTTGCCACAGTTTTACCCTATGAAATTAAATTACTATTTTTCGTGGTTTTGACATATTTTCTTTGCAGAAAATTAGAAATATCATTGTGTATTACAAGAATGAGAAATAGTTGTTCATTTTCCTAGCCGTATGATATGAAAATGCTATAGGAGTTGAACTCCTGGTCCTTTGACGCAAAAGAACACAGGCATGACGTGTTGGATTTAATGGATAATAATCCATAAATCTGATACTCCAATAGGCCCATTAATTAAGAAGAGTAGAGTGGGTAATTTATTTAGTGGAAGGTGGAAGGTTGGAAAGAGGAAATGAAAAGATCACGTGAAGGTGCATGCATTTCGTGGTGACTTTTCCTTTCATTTTCCACTAAGTGCAATACTAGAATTGACTCATGCATGGCTCTTTTATTGAACTTCCACTCACGCATGCATGAAGGGCCTTGGTCCTTTTTGCTCTCCCTCACACGTACTCTCGTGGGACCTATATAAATGGAGCGAGAGGCTCTTTCCAAAGACACAACATAAAACAAACATCTATCTCACACACAAGAGTAGTTGCTACGGTAAGCTTCTGCGTGCATAAGTGTTGGAAGAGCAGGCTTCCGGAATCTCATTCCTCTTGTGTTCTTGCACCAGGATAGGAGGGCTATAAGTTTTTGGGAACGATCATTGCGACTGCTCGCTGGTGTTGTTGTTCGTCTACGTCAATCGATCGTCTGCTTCCTGCTACATCATCTACGTCAAGAGAACAACTATTTTGACTACTTCCCGATGACTGCCCCGAACAGAGATAGTGTGCTCCACACAATTCCTCTCACCACTCAGTCTGTTCTTCTCACATCGTCTCTTTTGTTACTTTTGTTCTTAATTAATATGCTAGACATGATGATGTAGGCTAGTTTAATTTGATCGCAGCATATCTCTAATCCTGCTCATGCATTATGTCGTTAATTTCTGGATTAAATATAATAGAATATTACCTCTAATTCCAACATGACGAACACAGGAAAGCACAAGTAAAGCACATTCCGGTTGCTTTTATTTTGCTTGACTAATTCTTAACTTCCTCTAGTCACCGTGGCGCCCGTCGGATACCTAGAGAAGTGGAGATTGTTGTGTGTGTACGTAAAAGTGAATAGAACATATCTCATACTTCTACCGGGTTAGGTGCTCCCATACTCACGTCTCACAATCGATTTTCAATACAAAATATATGTGAAAAAAATAACTAAAATATATATGTGAATAGTTCATGCTATTTTCTATCATCACGCAAAACTTTAGGTGCAACAAATATTCGTGATAGACGTAACAAAAAAGAGAAATGAGTGTTTGAATAGTAACGAAGCTAGAAGATAACCTACACTATTCATAATTTTTTTGTTATATTTTTTTACAAAAAATTGCTAATGTAAAATATTAATGAGAGCACAAGATATGTTCTCGCTGACCAAGCTGCCCCTATCTGCTCCTGTTTCCTCGCGTCGATGACCATCCCTCACTCCTTGTTGTCCCCCATCGAAGATTTTCGTTCATCAAGCAGATCGTATCGTCATCGTCTCTCAAGTTGAGTACGGGATGTGGAAACGCCTTTCCTATGGCACAGGCAGAGGCAGCAGCTCAAAATGCGGCTTGTTCTCGACATCGATCGATGTCATCAGAGATCAGACGACACAATCTCACATTCCATGATCATGATCCAATCATCAGCAACCACCGGCCTGCTCCATGTCACAAGATATAGAGGTCACAATCTATGTACACATACCTACCTCCTTATTTTCAGGGCCGACGACGATGCGGAGGAGAACAAGATCATCGTCGATGCCGGGGCAGAAGTAGGAGACGCGCGGCGGGCGGGCGAGGAGATACCGTGTCAGTCACTTAATAAAAAAATCTACGACTCAGTTTAAAGGTGCTAAAAGAAAAGATAATTATATAACGACTCCGCTGGGGATCGAACCCAGAATCTCTGGTTCCGTAGACCAGCGCCTTATCCATTGGGCCACGGAGTCCTTGACGGATGGAGTATTTCTTTACATCCACATGAAGCCACGTCAAATTATTGTCATCAGATCATTGATTTTTCACGGAAATAATTGAACAGACAGCGTTCGACCCATCACTGCCTTTTGCCGTCCAATGCTCTCCCGTTACCGCAACGAATTACTGTGTGTCCTCATCAAGGCCAAGAAACTGTTGCCCGCTCATCTCCGGTAACTGATTAATACTAATAAGGCCCTATATATAGCCCATGTTTGCACCTTCTTCTCAAATCCTCACCGGTGCCCTAGAGTGATCACAACGACTAACGACAACATCCCTAGAGGCGACCTCTATTGATATTGGTTGTCCAAGTACAACCGTTTCATCACCCCGCAAACTACAATCAAGCACACCCCATGGACGATGTGATCATGTAACTCGAGTTGGTCAGGTGGGAGGTGCACCAGCACCATTAGGAATGAATGAACCGTTGTCTTCTTTCCAACCCCACAAAACTGATTAGTGATGAATCCTGAGTTCCCCATCAGTCCGTCTCTGGTAAGACAACTGATAAACTTTCCTCTGGTGGGGATGCAGTACATGTGTTTGAGGAAATGATTCAGTATCGTACTGTTGCATAAGTTCACTTAAATTCGGTCCATGATATTATGTTCTTACATCAGCCAAATAATGATAACTTTACCTTCAATTTTCATTACACTATCTCTAGCAAACTCTGATTTCTGCTTGCCCATTTAATCAATCCTACAGATCTCTATTCAGTTCACATGAATTCCTTAGATGGTATGACATTCTATACATACGCTCAAATTTATTCCAATATATCCAATGCATCGATTATCATAGTGTCTGCTGTTGCATGCTATCATCAATCAAACAAATGCTATGGTACACAATCCTATATGCTAAACTGCTAACCATTATATATGCAGATGCCTATGGTTGCATAGGTGCATCTTTTCTTGGCTAAAACTGATAAGCTGAAGATTCACAGGAGATAGAATATGTCCATAATGCAGACATTTACAAAGGGTTGTTTGATGTGGTATATAAGGTTTTTGTATTGACCACATGTTATTTACAAACACTCATGGCCACACAAAATTGGGCTCCTATTCTTCGCCCCAGCCATACACTTTAGTGTAATCAAGCTTAGCACTGCATATAACCTTTCCTGCCATAAAAAGAATATCTTTCTGTTTATTCATCTCATTTTAAGTGGATCTATTGTCTAGTTTATGTGAATATGGATTATATCTTTTACTTCATTTTATTTTCTTTATAATTAATTTTTCACATTAGTACCAATGATAATTCTGAAGGAAAATGAATCAAATGTTCCATCTTCATATTTTATTTCCATGTTATTTCATCAAGATATACAACACTACCCCTAAGTGGTACATTACCACATAATAATTTGCTTAATTATTGTCACATTTTTCTATGGTTAACGTTTTCTGTTTCAGATCCCTGTAACAACGCGGGTTCTAAACTAGTATTCTTTTTTATAGAGGCAGCCGAGCCCTATTAGCAAGCGTGACGTGTCGGACTGACCCAACACATCTTTCTTTCCTGGCAACACGTGATATTAAATTACTGCATGTGCTTGGTTACACTGAAATATTAGATCGCTACTGTGCTATAAGCAAACACATATAGGTTATTCTCAAAAAACAAAACATAGGTCTAAAACACGTGGCAGATTATGATCATGCATCAGAATAAGGTAATGCCAATGCGAATGGACAGTAAATAAGGGTTTGTTACTTTCAATCCTTTGGCTTCTTAAACATTAGATTTTCAAAATTCATGTGATTCTAAATGGAGCAATTTCTTGCTCAATTTCTAAATGCTAGATATCCAAGAAGCCGGCTCATCCAAGCTAAAACTAAGTTTTGGTCATTAATCTTTAAAACGAAGATTAATTTTGTGAAGGAACCTGAAGATGAAACTAGACCTCTCTAATGGGTTTAGGTGATAAATGACAAAGAATTAAAATGTCTCATGTGCTATCATATTCATTGTTAATTCTTGATAGAGATAGGTTTTATGAAACAATAACCATAAAACTTGTGGTTACGTGACATGAGCCATAATATCTGAGGTTTTGTGACACAAAGATCACGGAGCATGGGGATGTCAAAAGGAAAGGGATGAAGTTTTTATCGCTTTTGACGTAGTACGGAAAAGAACGAGCGGGGAAACGAAGGATCTACCCTGTACGTACCTAGCAGTGGCATATCACGTAATTTCTGCTTTTTAACTTAGGACAATTGGTCTTTTACACTTTGAAAACTAAGATTAGGTGGGTTAATCTAGCTTATGGGTTTCTTAAAAACTTATTAGCTGGTTTATAAAAACTGAGCCATAAACTGGTCTGTTTGGAGGCTCTTCAATTTTTAAAACTGGTTTCTTAAAAACTGGATGGATCCAAATGGACCTCAATAGAAGCAGGGATTAAGGATGTACCTTCTTCAACATTTCTTCCTCGAATTTTTCGGAAGGTCAAATGGGCTTGTTTTTAGAAAGTTATTTTACCATAAATCTTCATATTTCATCTAGTTTTTAGAATAATTTTTTATAACAAATTTAGAATTTTGAAATTTTAAAAATTTAAACGTCGAAAATTGACCATTTGGATGAACCAGACCTGACTGGTTTGTCGGTTTTCGCGGTTGTCGACCGGTTCTCAACGGTTTTTTAAACTCATGATAGTGACATGAACTCGCGTTGCGGTGTTGTGAAGTGTATAATGAAGGGATGTAAACAATTTAGGCTCCATTTGGATTGTAGGATTGGAAATACAGAGGAATAAAAAAACCGTAGAAATTGAGATAGTATGTTTTTGGAATTCTATGGGGAATCGAAAACATAGAAATTAGGATGGGTCGTCCTTTGTTAGACTCATAGGAAAAACAAAGGAACTAATAACTCTCTCTTGCTTGGTAGGAGAAACAAAAGAAAGGAAAAGGAGGTCTAACCTCTTGTTCTGTTTCCTCCAAAATCAAGCATAGGAAGACTTTCCAATGAAAACTATCCTTTGATTTTTCTATGAGCCAAATGGTCATGAAGGAAAAAAAATCCTTTACAATTTCTAGCCTTAAAATTTTCTTTATTTTTTCTTCAATCCAAAGGGACCCTTAACTGAAAGTCCCGAAGT
>JAUNZO010000531.1:0-43534 GCA_031894775.1 Chloris gayana
ACTTCCTCCGTCCAACAATGTAAAGATTTGAGAGGAAATCGGTTTGTCCAACAATGTAAGGATTCGTAGCGAGCTTGTCCATGTGCGTGCGCGATCGCATTTACTCTAACCCAACTAACCAGAGAAAACGACACACACGCCGGTCCCCAACCCAACCAGGCAAATCTTATCCCTTCTCCAACTCTCTTCCCCCATCGTCCCCAACTCAATCTGCTGCCTTGCGCACGGAAGGTCGGCGCCGCCCACCAATCTGCTCGCCGCCGCACCAGCCCCTGCCCGCGCAGCTGTGCCCGCACCTACCAGCCGCTGCCCGCCGGTGCGCCCGCAACTCGCGAGGCGCTGCGTCCACCAGCCACCAGCCGCTGCGCTCGCCGCCCGAGCCGCCGTCGCGAGCTCGCACGGGAAGGCGCCGCCGCACCAACCAGTGCCTGCAATCTGCGCCCGCACCCGCCCGTCGTTGCCCGCCGGTGCGCCCGCAACTCGCGAGCCACGGCGTCCACCAGCCGCTGCGCTCGTCACCCGAAGCCGCCGTCGCGAGCTCGCACGGGAAGGCGCCGGCGTGATGGCGTCCATGAGACGTGTCATGTGCCTACCGCCGGATGTGCCGCCCGGGTGCTCCTTGAATACAAACCGGAGCAGCCTCGATCTGCTGTGTGACTACGACGACGACACCGTAGAGAAATCCGATGAGGAGCTTGTTCCACCGTCACCAACGAGCGCCTCCTCTCGTCCCCAAGCAGCAGGCCAACTAGGCAACGAGGACTGGCTGCTCTCACAGGAAAGGTATTTGTAGGACTTTGATTTGCCTCTTTTGATTTTTATTTGAACCAAGTGTTTCGTTGCTTGTAGGAAGGGCACGGGCTCGTTGATGCATGAGGTGGACATGGTGCCCGACTCCTTACCTCCGGAGGAGTTGTCGAGTTCGTAGTTGAGGAATTGGACATGGTACCCGAGTACTTTCCTCCGGAGGTGGTGCCAGACTCCTATCCTCCGGAGGTGGTGCCGGACTCCGTTCCTCTAGAGGAGGTGCCAGATTTGTTGGCTGCACAAGTGGATGATGAAGAAGACGACAACAAGCCTCTTACCAAAGAGCAGGTTCGCGCCCTTTATGATGAATGCAAAGGCGACAACATCAAATTTATGCTTGGTTTGATGTTGCCTAAGCTGTATGGCCCTGCTTCGTGCGCAAAATCGATTGATTGTGGTGCCTGTGCCTTAGGTAGCTTGACATTTTGACGGAGGTTGATGTTGTGAGATGCCGGTATTTTGGAATGGCACTGCTTTAGGATGGTATGTTGTGAAATGGCACTGCTTTAGGCTGGTATTTTGTAATGGTTGTGCCTTAGGTTTATGTTGTGTAATGTACGTGCTTTATCAATGCAATTGCTTTAACTAAATATGCAGTTGATCGATAACATGATGCAAATCATTAAACATTGTTTTGTTTACAAACTGCTTCTTGCATCATTTACAAAATACTACTGCTATGAAATTCCATTCAGCCATACACAAAATACCACTCTTATGGTATTCCATTCAGCCATACACAAAATACTGCTTGGCTGCTAGAACTGCTACTTCACTAGTATATCATATAGCTATACAAAATACATTTGCCCGTACTAGTTCTGCTGCTGGAACTCGGCTATTTTAGCAAGTGCATCGTGGTAAACCTGTAGATGACAAGTTAAGGTAGTTGGAAGGTTTCCGGATGCCTGTAGTCCATCTTTGTTCATGTGCGGTATCTTGTATCCATTCCCACCACGTTGCTTCATTACTTCTGTAAGGCAGCCCTGTAGAGTGAGATAAACTTTGGAAAGCAACCAATGGTCATATCTAATAAACTCTTGTTCAACATTAGCCACTAGTTCATCCATGTTTCTGGATGTCTTAAGATGTGTCTTCGACTGTAGAGAAGCAAAAAAGCCTAGGTCAAGCACATTCATATCTGGAGAATTTGGTGGTTGATTCATGAGGCGTATGTCCAACCCTGTTTGCATAACTGCAGCTGCAAATTCTTGATCATCCGGTGCAACATGTGTCCTTGCATTATCTTGTTGAATCCATATTGTTTGCCCTCTAAGATGGACAGGCCAGCGAGCAACCAGAGCTGGAAGGACTTTTGTAATCAAGAATGCTCTACTAGTATCTCTTGTAACTGTCATAGGCTTTGTGATTAATGTACCTGCCGGCCTATGGATGCTACTTCTCTTTGCTGGCTCCTATGAGCAAATAGAAAACTTGATCAATTAAACAACATTTGCTAACAAAGAAAAATCAACTTATGTAATGTGAGTTCACCTTTCTAACAAAAGGCCACATTCCAATTTTCCCATCAAATATGCATGTACCTTGATCATCGTTTATAGGTTTTCCAACAGCTGCAAGGAACATGACCTTTTTGATTGAATTCTTATTCTGGACTGTCAACAATGGATCTTCTTCCTCGGGTAACATGTAGAATTTCTTCACTTTCTTTGTTGCATTGAACCATTTTTCATCAATGTGTATTATGTTGCTCATAGGAACAAAGGTTGGCTCACTATCCACAGATTGTGGATCTATCATAGACACACAATATTGTAGTCGCTGCAGCTTGTTTGAATCCTTCAATAGTGGCTTTAGTGTGTTTGAGTGACGACGCAATAACCCATCTTTGAACATGTTATGCAATGTGCTCTTCTTAACATGCAATTCTTCAGCTAGGTCCCTAATGTTAGTCCTTTTCTCCAACGCAATGGTTCTAATTCGAGATAGATCAATGACTGTTTTTTTCCTGCCACAATGTTTGCTTCTCTTAGACTTGACATCAACTGGAACACCCCTATCCATGCATGCCTTCGCTATCCTCCAAATAGATTGTACATATGACCTTTTCACGTTGAATAGAGCAGCAACAATAGTAGTGGTGTTTCTCTTTATTTTCCCATTGTTACTTCTCCACAACACAGCTTCATAAACTTGTTGCCTCTCTCGAGTTTGTTAAATACTTTCTGACATTGCCATTTGTGTTGGGTGGTGGCTGGTTTTCTACATCAAGCTCTTCGTCACTTGAGTCATCAAGCTCTTCTTCATCGAACTGAACACCAATATGGTCAGCATACAATGCATTGTCGGTATCTACAAGGTCGTATAAGATCTGTTACACTCTCAATTGATCTACAACATTCCATGCTAATTACTTTTTCTATATCAGTTGAGTAAGAGTAAGAATGGAAATCTTTACCATCTAACATATGCTCATTTTCAGTTCCAGAGTGATCCATGTCATCCTCACCATCTAAATGATTAACAAAAAGTGAAAGTAAGTACACCACTCCACATCTACAGAAATCATTTGATTTACTACATCATTGGAGAACTACTTTTGTTACCTGCATGCATATTCGGATCATTTTCAGCTCCAAAGTGATCCATGGTATCTTCACCATCTGAATGATGAACAAAAAAGTGAAAGTAAGTACACCACCCCACATCTACATGAATCATCTCATTTACTATTGCATTGGAGAACTATTTTTGTTACCTGGATGCATGTTCAGATCAAATGAACTTATTGGCAACATGTTGTGATTCAGGGTAGGAAGAGTGCCTCTGTCATCTTCCTCTTCATCACTTGCAGCAGGGACTTGATTGTCATCTTCCTCTTCATCACTTGCAGCAGGGACTTGATTAAGATCAAATGCCATGGGAGTGGACAGGAGGGGAACGTGGAGGAGATGAGAAGTGAAAGAGTGTGGATAGGTGGACCGGACTGCAGTTTTGGAGAGTTTATACTCCCCATGTTTGTTCTGGCGCTCGGACTTTAAAAATTTCAAAATTTCAATTTTTCGTGTGATTTGGTTTGCCGCCAGCTTATTTTTTGGTGCATGGCGCCAAATGTAATCCCCATGTATGTGAACGCATTAATGAGAGTGGTTCGAGAGTTGTTGAATGGAACATGCATGATCGGTTGTCTCAGTACTTTTCTCGGTTGCAGTACACCAATTATTAGGGGCATCCTAGTCTTTTGGCTTCCTCCTTGCGTCTGCCTCGGGAGTCCGAGAATTCTTACATTCCTGGACGGAGGAAGTAGTAGTTTGATCGAAAAAAGGGCGAGTGCAAATCAACGCATCGTTCTCGCAAACTCACTACTCCACAAATGGCATGGAACAGAAGAACAACGAGTAAATAGTAGTTTTTTTTAAAGGCATACTCAAAATATATTGATCGGATAATCCAGAGTACAAGAGGGGAGCTGGTCCCCGATTACATGCATAATCCTCCTGAGTCGAGGAATTGAAAGTAGTAGAATGCTTTTGAGCATTATCCTTGCGCTCTCTCGAAACTAACCACATAATAATGTCAATGCAAGATAAAAGGGTAGAATGGATAAAGTGTCTAGCATTCGGAAGGCGTGGTTGCCGTCGCCGGGGACTCGCGGTGACGCCCTGGAGAAGAAGGCGAATAACCGCAGCGATGACAACTCCGGGTGGCCTCGGATGTGCACTCGCGCTTGACTCGTCGGCGGTCCCTCCGATCGCCTCCACGAACTTGGCACTTGAGGTTGTAATACTTGGAGCCGTAGATCTCGTAGCAGCTTCATCGGGCTCAAGCGAGCATTGATAAAGTCGTAGAGCACTCTCCAACATTAAATACGAGGAGCTCGGACGGAGCTCAATCCGAATGCAGGAGGTGTTGAGAGAAGGGGGATACCTTCCGCGGGAAAAGATGGTCCATCCAGCTCCGAAAATCTTGCAGTGACCATAAAGGGGAATTTCTGATGTAGTTTCAGCATCAGCATGAATTACTGCGTTATTCATCCACAGATCTACCAGAAAGCACTCAAAAATAGATATCAAAAGCTCGTCAGGAGATCGGCCTTGACTCCACCAGGAATAACCACACCATCCAAAGGAACCACGAGGGGGCCTTCCACGCTTACGCCATGGCCACAAATGGCATGGAACAGAAGAACAACAGTAAATAGTAGTTAAGATTATGGGACAACATCCACAAACGGCAAGAGAAACGCGGGCAAATTTGTCCACTGTGATGATGAAAGGTTGCATAGGCGCTGAGCTGGCAGCTAAAGCAGAAAAAGGCAAGGAGTGGTCTTCATGTCCAGCTCAGCTCAGCAACCTGCTCCGTGTCCCTGACTCGTTGGGCCCACTCCCACTCCCGACACGCCAACCGCGCCCCATTCAACGGAACAGCAGGGTCTCCTGACATTCGCGTCGTCCTTTCCTCAGGTCCTCCCCTCTTCTTCCTCCTCCCATCACGGAACACGCAGGACAAAGGTCCAGTCTTGCAGCGACTTGGTGGTGGTGGTGGTTGCGGGCAGGAGGACGCCATGGCTAGCAGCGGGAACAGGGGAGGCGGCGCCGGCTGGGGCGGCTACGACAGCGGCAGCGACCACGACGGCGGGCTGCTGCAGAGGCCGCTGCTGCCCAACTCGGGGAGCTGGTACCGGATGGGGGGAATGGGGTCGCGCCAGTCCAGCCTCAACGGCGGAACCTCCTCCATGGCCGCCCTGCGCGAGTCCCACGTCTCCGCATTCCTCTGCACGCTCATCGTCGCGCTCGGCCCCATCCAGTTCGGCTTCACCGGCGGCTACTCCTCCCCGACCCAGGACGCCATCATCAGGGACCTCAACCTCTCCATCTCCGAGGTGCCTAGCTCCTGCCTTTGACCTCTACGCTCTCTTGTCTTTTCTCTCAGAGTGAATGAACATTCAGTTTCTTCTTGTCTGAAACTGTAATAACCGTGCACGCAGTTCTCGGTGTTTGGCTCGCTGTCCAACGTGGGCGCCATGGTCGGGGCGATTGCCAGTGGGCAGATGGCCGAGTACATTGGCCGCAAAGGGGTGAGAAATTTTCTTCGTTTCCTCCTTACAGTTTTTCCTGCTCTCGAATTAGATGATCAGTCTGCTTGTGTGTTATTTGTACCCCGACAGTTAAGAACGGTCAACGTTCCGTTTCATTCTGAATAAACAGAGAAGATTCAGAGAGCAGTAAATTTTCTTCTCTCATGAAAAAAAAACAAAGACGAATGCCTGTTGGCTGGAATTTTAGAAATTCGCCAGTTCATTAGCCGTGTTGCTTAGTAGGCTACTTCCGACCGAGTCAAGCAGTTCGCATGACAGAAAATGAGGGGCAAATGTTATCTAGTGGTACCAGGTTATGTTCAATGTGTGGTCACCTTCAACGGTAACTGCTCTGAAGTTGTCTGTTTTACTCTAACAGACCTTCTAACTGTTTGCAGTCATTGATGATTGCTGCGATTCCAAACATCATTGGTTGGCTCGCAATCTCCTTTGCAAAAGTAAGACACCAAATGTTCCATGTGATTGTTCTCAACATTGCTGCTTCTGACAACATGAGCGTGGTGTCTGCCAATTTCTATTTTGCAGGACTCTTCCTTTCTGTACATGGGACGATTGCTTGAAGGATTTGGTGTTGGTATCATATCTTACACGGTCCGTATAAGGAAACTATATTACTGCTTACTTTTTGCATTCCTTTGAATATTTATGCTTAAGAGTTCTGCTACTTTAGCCCTTGAGTTGTTCAGTAAAGGAGGAGCCCATCCACTGAGATTTCAGTAATTTTGGGACAATGTGGTTAATCACTGATTCACTGATACCACTGTTGCCAAAATAAAGCTTGGAATAGTTACAAAACTCAATCTTGACCTGTGAAAATATCTTATTCCAGGTACCAGTATACATAGC
This sequence comes from Chloris gayana, assembly GCA_031894775.1. Taxonomy (NCBI): domain Eukaryota; kingdom Viridiplantae; phylum Streptophyta; class Magnoliopsida; order Poales; family Poaceae; genus Chloris; species Chloris gayana. Next base: position 6,713 of record JAUNZO010000531.1, read on the forward strand.
AGAGATATCTCCTCAAAATATGAGAGGAGCTCTTGGAGCTGTGAACCAGGTGTGTTTTCCCCCTACTAAGTATTGTATACTTTTGTGAGACAAACACACCGCTTGTTTATATTGGACTCATGATGCAGCTGTCCATAACCATTGGTATCTTGTTGGCCTATTTGCTAGGCATGTTTGTTCCTTGGAGGCTGCTTGCAGTGTTAGGTAAGGCAAAATCTTCTGCCAAATAAGACTTGGATCCTAGAAATACACAGAAAAAATTCAGTCAAGTCATATATGTACTTGTTTCGTGGGGAAATATCATATTGGTGTTTTATTCTACTTTATTGGATTAGTATGTGGACTTCGGGTACTTATAAAATGTATGTGATCCCATGCTTGTAGGAATGCTGCCCTGCATTGTGTTGATACCTGGCTTATTCTTCATTCCAGAATCTCCGAGATGGCTGGTATACTCAAGCTGGACATGCACTTATAAAGTATTGCAGCAAACTGAAAATTTTAACAAACATTTTTGTTACCATTTGCCTCTAGGCAAAGATGGACATGATGGATGATTGTGAGATCTCTTTGCAAGTTCTGAGGGGATTTGAAACTGACATTACTGCAGAAGTCAATGATATAAAGGCAAGATCTTTCGACACTCTACTTTTGCTATACTCAGTCTATTTTCTCTGGAATTGATATAGGTATCTTTACCCTGATTTCCTGTTATGCAGAGAGCAGTAATATCAGCAAACAAAAGGACTACAATTCGTTTTCAGGAGTTAAACCAGAAGAAATTCCGCACACCCTTAATTGTAACCATCTTAACATTTTTGGATTATTTCATATAAAAACTAGTGGTTGGACTCTGTAACTATGTATATGCTGAACCTTTTTGCAGCTAGGAATTGGCCTACTTGTATTGCAACAGCTAAGTGGAATCAACGGTATACTATTTTATGCAAGTAGCATCTTCAAAGCTGCAGGTAAGTTTGTGCAGTTTTTTTTTTGGTCATATGTATTTGTGAATTTGTCATTACTAATTGGGCTTGATTAGAGGCATGAAAATTTTGGATAATTCTTCCATTATGAATTAGGATACATCATGGGGTTCCATAAGGGTAATAAGTGGATTGCCTTGTAAGTTATAGCATGGTTTATCATTCTTCTTCCTCGCTGAAAAATGGCATGTCATTGTTACTGGCATTCTTCTTCTTTCTGGACAATGGTGACGTTTTACATTTTGGATTTTTTTTTATAGAAAATATTAACACCCATTGTCTTCAGGGCTTACAAACAGTGACTTGGCTACATGTGCACTTGGAGCTATACAGGTTAGTTAGCAGGCATACCAAATCATTGTGTCTATAAATTACAGTAAGCTTCTGACAATATTTCGTCAGGTTATTGCCACTGGAGTTACAACCACATTATTGGACAGAGCTGGGCGGCGGATCCTTCTTATTGTAACATCTGTTTCCCTGTAATCACACTATTTTGTATGTTTTCTTGAGCTTGCTTTAATTATCACTTCTAAAAACAGATTTCTGCTGCTGGGATGACTCTAAGCCTCCTTGCAGTTGCTGTTGTATTTTTTCTCAAGGTATGTTTGAGTTCATTATCAAAGGATTCCCATGAGAAGAGGAGAAATTTTTTTGTGGGTTCTGCATTCTCTGCACTAGTAGCATATATAAATGGCATGTACAAATTTGTATCCAATATTTATTGAATCCCCAGAATATTATTCTTTCCTGTCATGGTGACATGTTTTTATATTTCAGGATAGTATGCCACATGATTCTGACATGTACTACATCTTAAGTATGGTATCGTTGGCCGCTCTAGTGGTATGTCAGTCAATTATGTCTCATCTGAAAATTTCCATCCAAATGTTGACATTTACACCACTAATTCTATCTCAAATACTTTCTTCAGGCTTATGTAATTGCTTTCTCATTTGGTATGGGTGCCATTCCATGGATCATCATGTCTGAGGTACATTATTTCCTTGCATGACTTGTGTTTCTCCCAAGATGATTCCCTCCCAGTTTACAAATATTCACGTGATCACAATTTTGGAGCAGCCTGAGTTTACAACTGAATAACATGCTGTAAAGTGCTTGGAAGACTTCTTATGGATTTTATAATTTCAGATCCTCCCGGTTAGCATCAAGAGTCTCGCAGGAAGCTTTGCAACACTTGCCAACTGGCTGACATCCTTTGCTATAACAATGACAGCAAATTTGTTGCTCAGCTGGAGCGCTGGAGGTCCATACTCTTCCGATTCTCTGTTTTCTAGTGTCAGATTATAAACCAGGAACCTGATGCAGGTTACATTTGTTTGCAAATGAAACAGGGACTTTTGTCTCTTACATGATTGTGAGCGCCTTCACTCTCGTGTTCGTTGTCCTTTGGGTGCCAGAGACAAAGGGGAGAACTCTGGAGGAAATACAATGGTCATTTCGCTGAGCTTACCGGTGTTGAGAAGAAGGATGATTCTTCAAGGTTTTGATTTTCAGATCAGAATTATTGGAAAAGCTTCTCCAGCTGAATCACTGGGGAAGGGGATAATATTTTTTTCTGTTTATAACACTGTACATTCTTGTACAATGTTGTTTACCTTTTCCCAATTGAAACGTAAATGCTTGTACAGTGACTCATATTCCAATTGCTTCCGTTTGGCCTTGAGCATTGTAATGATCAACAACATATTGTGAAAAATAAAAGTGGCCTGAAGATGTTATGTATGCGGGCCGGCCTTCCTCCGGTTTCTATGCCCGGTGGGAGGATGATGAACTTCAGGGGCACAAACCCACACAGCTAAACGATTCTACGGATCAGTGACGGAGTAGCAGCGACGGCAGCAGAATGTCAGATATCTGCAGGAGAAAGATGAACAGTTTCACTTCGCGTATGTGAGTGTAATCGATTCTGCCAAGTCCCCGTCATCACTTGAAAGTGCATCTAGGTCCCCTAGTGGATTTTGGTAGTTAATGACAATACATTTAAGAGGTTAACTATGAAAATGAGTGTGTATGGACAGATTGTAAGAAAGCAAAAAGGGACAAAGAAATGTAGACTCCTCACGTTGTGAACAAGGCAAAAATACTTTACATGGATGGTGATCCCCCAAATTGAAAAGAAAAAAAAAGAAAGAGGCACCCTATCAAGTTTTTGTTTTAATCTTTTGAGTGATAGGTATGTTGTACTATTAACAGGAACACAATGTCAAACGTGATGAAATGACCAAGTGCTCAAAATTTCCAAGTCATCTAAGCCTTCCGGTGGCCGAAATATCAATATCCTAAACCAAGACCCATACTAGTACGGGTGGGAGTACTAGTACGGGTTTACCTAGGACGGATTGCGGAATTCCATAGAGATTTTCACTTGAGAGCCTTTGAACAAGTACTAGTAGGGTTCGACCCATACTAGTACGATTCCCGTACTAGGACGGTTTTGACTGTAATAGGATGGATTCTCGCGCTCACAGGTTAGAGCAAACCAAATCTCAGGGGTCAACCAAGCAGTACTAAGATGGATTGAGGGCATACTAGTGCAGGTCAATGACTCGTTTTCTCCCACCTCCTATAAAAGGCCCTCTTCGTCTTCTACCTCCAGTTGGCCACTCCTCACATCTCAGAAACAGATCTTGAGCATTCTTGAGCCTCCTCTCTTCACTCCCTTAGCCCCTACTCCCAATCTTGCGGGCTTGAGTGAAGATTAGTGAGCTATTTGAATGATCCACCTCACATTCCAAGAAGAACACTTGTTCATCCTCTCCACCGACGACTTTGTGTTTGTCACTCTTGGGGATTCGTCCCCTAGACGGCTAGGTGTTGCCTGGGAACTCCCAAAGCTTGTGGTTGAGACCCGAGGAGTTTGTATCTCCTCTCCTTCGTGGAGTATTGCTAGTGGAAAACTGAGTTAACCTTGGTGACATTTGGTGAGGTTAGGAGTTGAGAGCAACCCTGTCCTTTATGCACTCCTCAACGGAGACATAGGTTTCTTTGTGGTTTTCGAACTTCGGTGAAAAATCATTGTCTCCTGTGTACTAGTTCGTTGTTGTTGTTGTTATTTCTATCACTAGAATTGCTAGGTTGTTCTTTCGTTTCATTGCAATTGCTTGTGATGCTTGCTCCATAGCGTTTATAGGTTGTTTTTAGCGTGTCGTTCCTTGCTTGTTTTGTTGCCTTGCCTTTGCTTAAAGTCTCATGCGGTTAGAACTTGCTCTAGGTCGTGTTCTTTATTTCTACCGCGTGTTGAAGCCGTACTAGTACGCCAACACTAGCAATACGCCTGTAGTGTACTAGTACAGTTTGGTTGGACTGATTGTTTATTTAGTAATTTTCAGGTACTATTGCCTATTCAACCCCCCCCGCGCGTAAACTTTTATCACTATAGCCCGGATACGGCTTATGCAGTCCTCGGTGTCTCCACGTCCATCTTGGCCAATCACTTGTTTCTTCTTACCAAATCGAAGAGATTGAGAACACGAAATTATGAGACTCAAGAAAGTATATTTTGTATTAATGAAGAAAGAATGCTAATTTCTTAGAGTAAATTTCAGAAACCTACGATCATTTGCATCCAAGTAAAAGAAAACTACGACTTTTTGTGACGATTTTTTTAAAAAAAAAACTACGACTATTTGTACCCTTTATAACACAAAACTACGGCTTTTGAATTTGAGCCCACTATCAACCACACATTTCAGATTAATGAAAGTGTGCCATTGACAGGCGAGGTCGTCCCTAAAGGTGTAGTTTTATTAAATTGATCTCACAAGTCATAGTTTTCTGTTACTTAATACAAATAGTCATAGTTTTTTTAAAGTTACTTAATTTCTTAAGTGACAACCACCCAATAAATTTATCTCGACATAATCTTTATGTATACTATATCGGATACCCGCCTGGCCAGGCTGCCAGCCGCAAGCCTTACCAGTGCGCTTCTCACAAAAAAATCCTCTCGCCCTCTCTGTGCCAAAGCACGCGGTAAAGACTTGCGCCACAGCTTACAGGTCAGCTGAGTCCCGGTGTATGACCAGGGAGTGGGGTTCGGACGTTTTCTCGACCTACGTGAGAAGGTCTTCTCCTTAGCAAATGCCGTCGGGGAGCTTCCCCTGGCAGGTCGAGTTTTTTTACTATATCGGATACTATATATAGATTGAAATGATAAGAAAAATGTCAATGGATAAATACATAATTGAATGATCATAGTTAAGAGTCGATGAGAAGCTGGGATGGAGGGGGCACATGCTCCTAGCGTGGAGAGTTCAGAGTTTGACATCAAGTTATTTACTTGTTTGTTTATCACTTATATGACATGATTTGCCTGCTGGCGGCTCTCACGTGAGTAGGTACACGCGTATATGTGGAGTGAGGAAAAAATAGAACTAATGTGATTACTCAATTAACAGTGAAAAACATTGTTAAATTAACGAAGAGGCGCGAGGTTCAACAGACTTTCATGTGTCAGGGGAGTACAACTTCGCAGTGGTTGCCGAACAAGTAATAAAGCTGGGGGAAAAATACTCTACACTCCTAATGTAGGTACGAATCTAGTAGTACTGGAAGAGGGTGGGTCGTTCCCGGACGGCGAACGCCGGCGAGGAGGGCACGACGTTGAGCATCCACGACAGGCATGGCCCGTCCGCCGCGGCGTTGTTATCGCCGTAGGACGCCGACTTGGCCGTGGCCGAGCCGTAGCATCCCCACTGCTGCTGTTGATGATGATGCTGGCGCGCGTAGGCGCCGCACGAGTAGGAGCCGAGGCCGGCGTCCTGCGTCGTGGCCGCGGCGGCGCGACGCTCCTCCTTCTTGTACCGGATCCCGCAGGCGTTGCACAGCGACTGTGCATTGATCAATTATCAGGCCGGGAACATGGCGTTAGAAGAATGCGTTGATGCGTATGCATGGCTGCACTGCACATAGAGGCAGGGAAAACGGAACAGACCTTGGGTCCCCGCGGGCCGTTCCGCCAGAGCGGCGTGGAGGTGGTGTCGCAGTTGGCGCAGCGCCGGGCCGGCAAGCTGCCGCCGGACCCGGACGACGCCACCGCTGGAACGCGCGCCGCCTCGGCTCGGCGCGTGGACGGCGTGCCGAGCGACAGCGTGCAGTCCACCACGCCCGCCGCTTGCTCGCCGTAACCGAGCTGCCCGGCCGCCGCGGGGAACAGCAGCGAGAACGGCGAGCCGCTGCCGCACCGTCCGCCGCAGCGCATCATCCCGCACGCGCACGGCGCCACCTCCTGCAGCATCCTGATCGATGTATATTCCTCCTCCTCCTGTGCTGTGCTGTGCTGTGCAGCAACTACAAGCAGCAGCTAGCACGGGTACGCGGGTAGCTGTGGCACTGTCAAGCTGCCGCGCGCGTCGTGGTATATATCGGGACACGGATTAATGCGTACTACGTGTGCGATCGAGCAGTGGGGGGATTGAGGTGCTGTCGGTTCTTGGAAACGGCCAGTGCTCGTGTGCCGGCTGCGATCTCGAGCGGTCGGCTGAGTACTGAAGCATGCAGGCAGGCAGCTGTGTGTGCATGTGGCTCCCTGCCCAGTGCCCGGTTCTTATAACGACGACGACACGGGCGACCGAGAGTTGGTTGGCCTTTTCCGGGATACCGATTTGGAGGATTCGGCTTTCGAGTTGTGCAAGCGCATGTCTGTCTCTGCCCGGCTGCAGGTTTCAGGCAGGCAAGGCGGGCGGTCAAACTGGGTGGCCGGTCAAAAGAGCGGCCACGTGAAACCGGGACGGCACGGGAGCAGTCTCCCATGCATTCCGACTGCCGGCCGCCTTGTTCCTTCCTACTACTCGAGATTAGAGAGTGATTAGAATCGCAGTCCGCCGATCACGAGGACGACGCCGCCGCACAGTCCCGATCCGATCTGCTCCAACCCATCCCCCACTATATACTAGTACTCCATATGTTTACGTACGACATGGAATATTCTCTGGCGCTTGTATACTCTCGACGCCAGTATATAGTAACTTGGACTGTGACGTTCCAGAGATTTTGTAAAAGTCACTCACTATTACCCGGGGAAAAAAGACTCGCTACGGGGAACACGGCCCAGTGCAAAGAGATATACTCGCCGGACGTCATGTCGCTGCTTTCCTTTGCAGAAAATGAAAAGCATGTCGCAAAATCCACCTACATTGTTATCAAACGGAGCTCATGGGCTGGGCAAGCTGCTGCGGGAACTTGTAAACAACAAAGGAAGAGCCTGATGATGGGTCAGGGATAGCTAATACTAGCTAAAACAAGAGGGAGAAAAAGCGAAGCAAAGAGGAAATAATCGAAAGAAGCAAAAGGGAAAAGAGGCAGACCACCGTAGAAGCTCCAGAAAAGACGTGTGACTGGAGGTATAATTGCGTGCGTGGAAATTTGCATGCGTGCATACCGGTGCACCTGCATGGCCATGCATATGATGAGCTCCGGCCTCTTTCAATTCATTCATTCCTGGCGACCGTTCAAAAAAGCCGCAGGTCGAATCGAATCAGAATGATCGGTACGCATGCATCGATGTGATTGGCACGAGCCGGTCGTGTTAATTTCAGCTCAGTTTACTAGGTTAAGTCAAAGGTGTGGCAGGGGATCGGTTGCAGAGAAAGCCAAAGCCGATGGATGGAGCCCATGATTCCATTTGCCGCAGGCCTTCCGCCAAACTAAGGCCCCGTTAGTTTCCTGCACTCTAAAAATTATACCCATCACATCAAAGAGAACCTTACTATTTAGTAGATACTTTTATTAATTTAATGACAAAACCTATGTCACGACCCCCACTAATTTGCGAGACGAATCTAATGATCCTAATTAATCTATGTTTTGCTACAGTGATGCTACAGTAAACATCTTCTAATAACATCATAATTACCCTCGTTGAATTCGTCTCGTGAATTAGATATGGGGTCTGCAATTAGTTTCGAGATTAGACTTTATTTAGTACTCCAAAATGATAAAATTCTTTTGATTTGACCCCTCTAAAAATTATATACCTGGAAACGAACACACCCTAAAGTGCCGACACGCCCGCAACTCCAACTCTGCTGCGTTGCAATTGCCATCTCACCTACGTTTGGCGCAGTGGATCACAAGTACGTACACTGCCTATTAGCTTACCGACCTTCAACCGTAACACTATACTACAGAACAGTACAATACTCATGCATGCCTACCGGATTACGGGTACCTGCGCTGGGATCTGTCGTACTAGGTGTTTCTGTTGCCACTCATCGCCTTAATAAGCAGCTTGGCCTGCGTTACACAGGGGTTTTGTAGCTTTGCATGCCTTGTGCTCTGTGCTGATGACTGAATCTTCAGAAAACAAAAGCCACGAGGACCAGAACACAATACCCTCATCAGCTTAATTAATATAAAAAAGTTGTCCCGACACCGCCAGAGTTGGGCCTAGAGATCGGTGTCGTCGATTGAGTGATTGCCTCTAATGCATGCATCATGCCCCTGCTCAATGCAAGACCATGATCCTTTCTCTTTCAATTTTACGCGATGCCATCAAAAAAAAAAGTGATGCCATAGAAGACGTCGATCAAGGAAGGAACGCAGGGGCAGCGAGAGGTGCAAGTATCTTTTGGGAAGCGATACGTACCATGTGACCTCTTCACCCTTCCCTAGGTTTGAACCATTCATCGATCATAGCTTCATACTCCTGTATTAACACGCACTGCAATCGCATCAGGGAGGTGGGCTTCTTCTTGTTGAGAGAGATGTGATTGAGAGAATAATGATTCTGTATTATTGATGTGATGGAGACATTACATATTTATATGGGAGACGGGCCCGTTCGTGGGGTCCGTTCGGAGAGTCGCGTCCGTACGGACGCGCCTCTAGGAGAGTCGGTTCCCCAAAAGGTGCCTCCTGAAGGTTCTAATATATTCTAATATATTCTACTTAATTACATAATTAACTTAATTAATTGATCATTAATCACTAATAAAGTGTTTCACAACACTCCCCCTTGATCAATTATATCTTGTAATTTGTAGTATGATCGCTCCTCGAAAAACCCTGTGGGAAAAATGTGAGGAGAATGTGTAATGAAGTCTCCCCTAAACCTTGTTAGGAATTAAGGAGAACTTAAGTGTTAAAACTCCCTAATAAGATTTATTAGTGTAATTAGGGAGAAATAATGATATGTCATAAGAAATTCCTCCCTTTAAAACCTTATAGGATAAATGAGGAAAAAAATTTAATATGACATATATGAAAGCTTGTTATATTTATATTGCCTCATTAAAACCTATGTCATGAGGAAAAACCTTGATAGGAGAAAACTCATTAGGAAAAAGAGTGCAATATTCATGATTTTGAATACTACGATTAGGTTATATAATAAGAACTTTCTCCCCCTGGTTATTGCAAATCCTTTAGTCGTCTCATACCAATTCCATGAACGTATTTCTGGAATAATGTTTTTGGTAGAGACTTTGTGAACAAATCTGCAAGATTGTCACATGATTTTGTTTGCAAGATATCTATTTCCCCATTTTCCTGTAGGTCATGTGGGTAAAATAATTTAGGAGAGATATGCTTTGTAATGTTACTCTTTATATAACCTGTAGTCATTTGTGCAATACAAGCTGAATTATCTTCATAGATAATTGTTGGTTCCGTGATGGGACCAATACCACATGACTCGTTGTATGTGATTTATCATTCGCGAAGCCATACACATTCACGTGATGCTTCATATAATGCAATTATTTCAGAATGATTTGTGGATGTGGCTACTAAGGTTTGTTTTGATGACTTCCATGATATAGCCGTTCCACCATGTAAAAATACAAATCCCGTCCGTGATCCGGCCTTGTGGGGATCGGATAGATAGCCGACATCAGTATATCCAATTATGGTTTTATCTTGATTCATTCCGTAGAATAAACCAAGATCTTTTGTGCCTTGGAGATATCGGAAAATATTTTTAACTCCGGTCCAATGACGTTGAGTTGGAGCTGCGCTATGTCTAGCCAATAAATTTACAGCAAATGCAATGTCGGGCCTTGTGCTATTTGCAATATACATTAGCGCTCCAATGGCACCGAGGTATGGAACTTCAGGTCCCAATAATTCCTCATTTTCGTCCCTAGGTCTGAATGGATCTTTATTCATATCAAGGGCTCGAACAACCATAGGTGTTTTGGAAGGATAAGATTTATCCATATTGAATTTCTCCAATATTTTCCGAATGTATGCAGACTGGTGTATTAGTATCCCTGTAGGGAGGTGTTCAAGTTGAAGACCTAAGCAAAATTTGGTTTTACCCAAGTCTTTCATTTCGAATTCCGTCTTAAGATGATTGCGTGCTTCATTAATATCTTGTTGATTTCCTATGATATTGAGATCATCAACATATACTGAAATTATACAAAATCCAGTTGTTGATTTCTTAATGAAGACACAGGGACAATCATCATTGTTAGAATAACCCTTCCGTAGAAGGAATTCCTTTAGTCGGTTGTACCACATTCTTCCCGACTGTTTTAAGCCATAGAGTGACTTTTTAAGTTTTACACAATACATGTTGCGATTTTGATTCTGATTCGGAATCTTTAGTCCTTCAGGAACTTTCATATAGATATCCGAATCTAGTGACCCATATAAATATGCAGTCACAACATCCATAAGATGCATGGATAGACCTTTCTGTACTGCCAATGATATTAAGTATCGGAATGTTATACCACTCATAACTGGAGAATATGTTTCATCGAAATCGATGCCGGGTCTCTGCGTGAACCCTTGTGCTACAAGTCTCGCTTTATATCTCACCACCTCGTTGTTTTCATTCCTTTTTCGTATGAAAACCCATTTTGATCCCACAGGGAATATGTTTCGAGGAGTAGGCATTACTGCAGTAAATACCTCTCTTTTCTTAAGCGAGAACAATTCCGCCTCAATTGCTTCCTTCCATTTGGCCCGATCCGAGCGCTTGATGCACTCTCGCCATGGTCTTAGGTTATGGGTCCGGTTGAAGGTCGTTTGCAATTTTGGAAGAAAAATGAATGTCGACAATTGTAGTCTTTCCGTTAAATATTTCTCCAGAATCAATGTAATTAGTGGAAATTTCTTTTACCTTTTCAAACTCTTCGTGTTCTCCCATAACGATTGAGTTAGGTTCTTCCGATGTCCCGAGCAACTATATTTGTGTGCACATTTGTGCTGGGTATGTGATGTATCTTTTGAATATCATCATTATTTGGATTTTCATTATCCAATTCATGTCTATCAACTTGATGTTGATTTGCATTTACTGGTTTGGAATTGATCTTCCTTTGTTTCCGCGGAGGTTTCGTGGAACCTTATCCCTTGTAACTGTACTTCTCCCCCTCTTATTTTGATTTGGGAGTTGAGTGGTTTTACTTGGTATCACCACTCTTTCTGGTACATTAACAACGGGGTTGTGTGATTTTGTAACACCTTTATAGTCAGTAAATGCATCCGCGGGTTATTTGCAATATTTTGCAAATTGATAATCTTTTGAACTTCACGTTCAGATTCAATAGTACGTGCATCTAAGGACTGAATACCGGTGGCATTCCAATTTATTTCTTGGCATTCTTTTTGGTACATGTTGTCTCCCCTAATGCCGGGAAATTGTCCTCATCGAAAATGCAATCAGCGTATCGGGCTGTAAATAAGTCCCCTGTAAGGGGTTCGAGGTATTTTATGATTGACGGTGATTTATACCCCACATATATTCCCAATTTTCTTTGGGGGCCCATTGATGTACGCTGCGGTGGTGATATCGGTACGTATACAGCGCAACCGAATTTTCGCAGATGGGAAATACTTGGTTGATTTCCACGTACTAACCGCAACGGGGAAGCCGTATGATATGCGATAGGTCTTATTTGAATCAATTCTGCGGCGTGTAAAACCGCATGTCCCCAACATGATGTTGGTAATTTGCAATTTTGTAACAATGGTCTTGCAATTAGTTTAATTCTCTTAATAAGAGATTCGGCTAGTCCATTACGTGTATGTACATATGGCACAGAGTGCTCAACATTTATGCCTAGAGCCATACAATAGTCATTGAATGCTCTTGAAGAAAATTCAGCGGCATTATCCATTCGAATTGATTTTATCCCGTTTTCGGGGTAATTTGCTCTCAATTTAATGATTTGAGCAATTAGCTTTGCAAAAGCATGATTTCGAGTGGATAATAGACATACATGTGACCATCTAGTAGATGCATCTATAAGTACCATAAAGTACCTAAATGGTCCTGTCAATGGATGTATAGGACCACATATGTCACCTTGAATGCGTTCAAGAAATTGTAGTGGTTCAGCCTTTATTTTAAGATAAGAGGGTCTTAAAATTAATTTCCCGTGGCACATGCGGTGCACACAAAATCTGAAGTTTGAGGAAATTTTGTGTTTTGCATTTGATGACCAATTGAATTGTTGATAATTTTGCGCATCATCCCTATTCCAGGGTGACCAAGGCGGTCATGCCAAAGCTTGAAGATATCAAGATTTTGAAAAATTATCTTATATGCAACATGTTGTACGGGTTTGATGTATGTGTAATACAATCCTGTAGGTAGAGAAGGAATTTGTTCAATCACTTGCTTATTATATCCGTCGCCTTTTGTGATGAATAGAAATTCATCTTCGTTGTCATTATGTGTTTCAACATGGAAACCATTACGACGGATATCTTTATAACTCGGTAAGGTACGAGTTGAATCAGGATACAAGAGTGCATTCTCGATTATGAGTTGTGTACCCATTGGCAAAGTTATTGCGGCTCGACTCGAGCCTACAATTATAGCATCACGACCTGCGATGGTGGTGACATTGCCTTTACTCTTAGTTAGAGTTTGGAAATATTTCATTTCCCCGAGTATAGTGTTAGTGGTGCAGCAATCCACTAAGCAAATTTCTTCCTCCATGTGGATTGTTCCCGTAAAATAATCCCAAATGGAGGAAAAACCGACGAAAATCTTCTGCGGCAGACTTCGTTGAAGTCCGGCGATGATTGTCGACGGTGGCCGATTAGCGGCGTGATTAGTGGAGAGACTAAGTGCTGATGACGTGTTGAGAGAGATGTGATTGAGAGAATAATGATTCTGTATTATTGATGTGATGGAGACATTACATATTTATATGGGAGACGGGCCCGTTCGTGGGGTCCGTTCGGAGAGTCGCGTCCGTACGGACGCGCCTCTAGGGAGTCGGTTCCCCAAAAGGTGCCTCCTGAAGGTTCTAATATATTCTAATATATTCTACTTAATTACATAATTAACTTAATTAATTGATCATTAATCACTAATAAAGTGTTTCACAACACTTCTGTGTCCAGTTTAATAATAATAAAAGAGATCAACTATCGTAATAATAACCCCCACTCGTTTCCAACACGTAATATTCTACTGTCTTTGTCCTGAGCTCCGTCTCAGTTATACGCAAAAATGCTTAAATACATTTTCCGTTGTAAAAATGTATTTAAGGGCCCACAGTACATGAAACACTATCCATTGGTCCTGCCAGCCAGAGCTGCGCCTTTCAAAACAACTTTGAACCCCCGCTCCGGCTGAATGTGCAAAGCTTCATCAGGACTCGAGGTTGACTCATACTGTTTGCGGCCTTGCATTGGCCTTCTCGGGCACTTCGCGGTGGACGATCCATGCTTCATCATGATCAGCAGCTTGGACTTTATTAATGTACCCATTGTATTCCCAACATTTGTACGTATTGTGTCCTTTTTGTCAAGAAAATGTTAACAATCACTAATCTAATTAATGCGTGTGGTCTGCATTAAGGCCCCGTTCGTTTCCACCCTCTAAAACTTAGATACTGTCACATCAAAGAGAATCTTACTATTTAGTAGTACTTTTATTAATTTAATAACAAAACCTATGTCGCGACCCCCTCTAATTTGCGAGACTGAATCTAATGATCCTAATTAATCTATGTTTTGCTACAGTGATACTACAGTAAACATCTTCTAATAACACTATAATTACCCTCGTTGGATTCGTCTCGTGAATTAGATAGGGGTCTGCAATTAGTTTCGAGATTAGACTTTATTTAAGTACTCCAAAATAATAAAAATCTCTTTGATTTGACCCCTCTAAAAATTAGATAGGGGAAACGAACAGGCCCTAAGGTTACTGCTATATATCCAGTTTATATGTACGATCGATCGAGCTGTACGACCGGAGATTACCTTGGAGTGGTGGTAATCAATGATACAGACCGCACCGGCCATCAAATGATCAGGCCTATCAATTTCTTGGGTTCCGCTACACTATTCCTTGGGATGGGGATATTTTAGTTGTGCAACACCCCAGAAAAACAATGAAAACTACTAGTACCATCATATCACCAACTTCTCGATCGTCACAGAAAAATTGTTGGGTAGCCACAAATAATTATTGTTATTATTGTGTAATAATAATAGCTCCCACAAATCACAAATGTTACTACTCCCTCTGTCCCTAAATACTTGTCGCTTTTGACTTTTGGATATCATATTTGACCATTTATCTTATTCAAAATTTTTATGTAAATATTATTTTGCATTTTACAATATATTTTAATATTAGAGACACTTTAATTATGATATATTTGTTTAAAGAGTTGGAAAAAAATTTTAAATAAGACGAAAGGTCAAACATGATGAATAGAAGTCAAAAGAGACAACTATTTGGGGACGGAGGGAGTAGAAAACTTCCACGAATGTAACAAAAGATCATGCAATTTAGCAAATGTTCCTGCCGCCATAAATATATGTTGGGTAGCCAGATATTTTAAAATTCCTTTTCAATATTGCAAATATATGGTTCTAGTAATAAGGCCAATGAATATAGCAATCATTTGCCATCTTCCACATTGCACGATAATATTAAATAATCATAATATTAAAGAAATTTTTGTGGGGGTGGGGAGTGATCCCTTGGGATCGCGCTACAAAATAATCATAATGAGATGATGAAAACAGGTGCTGCAAAAAAATAGATATGGAAAAGTGAAGTAATAAAATGTATTTCCATCTGTATATGACATTAGTAAACTATATCAGTTTTTCTATTTCGGACATAATTGTTTCTACAACCTACAACTAATTTTTCTAAAGCATAGAAAGTATGGATCATATATAATCCAATCCTTCAATTTACTCTTACATATAAAGAATGTGTTATCATATTTGAGATTTCTCTAGGTCAATATTTTCTTCCAAATATTTTCTTTTAACGTTGGTGGAGTATACACACAACAATGCTCCAAATCAAATAACTTTTCTCCAAGATAAAAAACAGCTAGCAGTGGATGGCCATCAACAAGAGCCTCGAAAATGCTTTGGTAGTCATCCACTTTGATGGTCCATATGTCACCAATGACTTTGTTATTTGGTTCCTACAAACTAAAAAGATCAAAACCGCCATCAAATTTAGCAAGATAGAATTTTTTTTATCTAGCATTATATCATAATTGTAGTGAGCGGAATCATTACATCTCCATTGGCACTCCCGACGTCCTACATTCCAGAGCCATCTTGATGAACTTGTGAGTAGAAGTCAATAACATTTTTATGGGATAATGGGTATCATATTCAGTAGCATTGGATAAACAAATTACAATTATTTGTTTTTCACAATTCAATGATTATAATAAGGAAATTCTATGAGAATTTTTTTCAAAAAACAATAATAATTGGGGCTAGGTATGTTAAAAGAAAGATAATGTTAGTTTTGTAGTTTTCTTTGTTAGCATGTAATTAATCATTTATAATTAATAAAGTTTAAAACAAATTTTGAGGTGCAACATAATCATATTTTTAGTATACTAGATGCATTGCCCACGTTATAGATTGTCTTATGTAGTTTGTCGTACGTAGTAGACCAGCACACACAAGCTGCTAACCACGCATGTAGGTTGAGCTAAGTATCCGACATCCCAAATTCTTGAGTGTCATACACTTCTGCAATGAAATAAGCACCAAGCTCAATTGAAAAGGTTATGTGTTGTGCTATAATTGTAAAAAAAACAAATATTAATTGTACATTTTTTTAGCAATGAGGTGGACGGGCACCTGTGGGTCTTGAGTCTTGAGTGCTAGCTAGTAGTGTAGGTTTAGGTATGTGGGTGTGGCTTTGGCTTGGATATTGGATTTTGTTGCTTGCAAAATGCACACTGAGCGCCACTTGTTCCTGTTGTCATCCATATTGATTGTTTAGGGAAGAAGCAACAATTTGCCTGGTTTAAAGAAGGTAAGATTTATTTTTTAGAGGTAAACTAAAAAAGGTAAGGTCGATTCAATGTTTCCATCCTTTTTCAGGTGAAGTTTGGTCCCTTAAACACAGCTTCATGTGACAAAACGGCCAAAAGCCCGGCGATTGTCGTCAGTAAGAAGAAATCATTACAACCCCTAGGCACTATGCAAACAGGGTTACACCTGAAAGAGTGCAAATCTGATGAGCTTTGCAGCAGTTTCCAGCGTGCGCCAGCATCTTGATGAAATGATGAGCTAACTCATTGTACAGCGGAGTCCAACGATAACGAGCATAATGACAAGGACACCTGATGCTTATTTCCTTTAGTGTGTTCGTTTTCGGGATCTAAATTTTATAGCTGTCACATCAAAAAGAATCTTATTATTTAGAAGTACTTAAATAAAGTTTAATTATAAAATAAATTACAGGCCTCTAGACTAATTTACGAGACGAATCTAATGAGGTTAATTAAGTCATGATTAGAAGACGATTACTGTAGCATCACTTTAGCAAAACATAAATTAATTAAGCTCATTAGATTCATCTCGAAAATTAGCACTAATCTGTCAATAGGGTTTTATCATTAAATTGATCGAAATATTCATAAATAGTAAAATTCTCTTAGATATGACCGTCTTAAATTTTAGAGGGCAGGAAACGAACGCGACCTAATGCATATTTTACTTTTTATTAATCGTATTAAAAGAGTATAGCAATGGTTCAAGGCAAGCAACACAGATCTCCCCATCACCACTTAACACTGAGAAGAGTAGCTATCATATATTACAAGGTCCCCTCAACAAGGTGTCGAAGTCCACGGTAGCATCAATTTTGAATGAACTGCACCAATCATAATTAATACCTTAAAAAGGAAATGGATTTTTTTGCTACTTTAGCCAATGCCCTTCTTTCAAACAAACTGATCAGAAAGACAGTTGTTTGAATGAAAGATTGTCAAAACAGACTTACATTCAACAAAGGAAAACCAAATGAGAGACAGCAATTACAAGTGCCTTATTATCTACAAAGAAATAAGAGGCAGAACAAGATAAACTGATACAGAGGCAGGTCATTGTTAGCGAGAAATCATCCAAAGAAACATGAAGGTAATGCATATATCATGGCCAGTAGGGAGAAAATTTTCAGTTGAACAAGAAAAACATATATTCCCTCGATTCATTCGTCGACATAACCAAGACACTCGTTTGTCATCACCCTGAATTCCTTGTGTAAAAATAAAAGAATGGCCCCTCCTATGGACCACTATCTAGCAGTAAATGACAATAATCGGCAGCAATGACAAATGTACAACAATAGGCTATGCCTGACCTCGTCAGCAATCTAAGCTTACCACAGGGGTCCCAAGAGCAGATGATCCATGAAGTACACACCACACCACGGATGCAATACTGACGAACACGTAGTTACAGAAGAGAACAGGGCAGAGCAGGCGTGGAGATTCTTCCAATGCAATCATGCCTGCCCGGGAAAAGCAGCTCAATTACTCGGTGAGCATCTGAGGAGGATCCAATCCATGCTGTAAAATTGGGGGATGCTATTGCTGCGTCTTGTGTGTCGGGAATCCATCGATGAGCTCGACCGGGTAGCGGTCAATGCAGTCGTCCCAGGGGCTGTCGGGCGACGGCTTGACGTTGCGCAGAGCATGCCAGACGGCGCTGTTGCACTTGAACCCGGATCCGAAGGCGATCTGCCAGATGCGGTGGCCGCGGCGGACGCGGCCCTTGGCCTCCATGTAGGCGAGCTCGTACCAGATGGAGCTGCTGGAGGTGTTGCCGAAGCGGTGCAGCGTCATCCGAGACGCCTCGACGTGGCCCGGGCTGAGCTGCAGGTTCTTCTCGAGCTCGTCGATGACGGCGCGGCCCCCGGCGTGGATGCAGAAGTGCTCGAACGCGAGCTTGAAGTCCGGGATGTAGGGCTTGATCTTGGCGTTGAAGAGCTTCTTGGCGACGAGCGTGGCGAAGAAGAGCAGCTGCTCGGAGAAGGGGAGGACGAGCGGGCCCAGCGTGGTGATGTTGGTCTTGAGCGCGCCGCCGGCGATGGCCATGAGGTCCTTGGACAGCGACACGCCCGTCTTGCCCTCGCCGTCCTGCTCCTGGTACACGCAGTTGAAGGCCTTGTCGTCGGCGCCCTTGTGCGTGCGCACGACGTGCTTGAGGCTGTACTTGGCGCGGCGGCGGTCGGCGCCGCGGTTGGAGAGCAGCACGGCGGCGCCGCCGACGCGGAAGAGGCAGTTGGGGATGAGCATGGACTTGCGGTTGCCGAAGTACCAGTTCTGGGTGATGTTCTCCGTGCTCACCACTACGGCGTACGTGTTGCGGTGCACCTGCAGCATGTCGCGCGCGAGGTCCACGGCGATGACGCCCGCGCTGCACCCCATCCCGCCCAGATTGAAGCTCCGGATGTTGCCCCGGAGCTTGTACTTGTTCACGATCATCGCCGAGAGCGACGGCGTAGGGTTGAAGAGGCTGCAGTTCACCACCAGGATGCCCACGTCCTTGGGCTTCACGCCCGTGGACGCGAACAGGCTGTCCAGCGCGCCGAACATGACGGTCTCCGCCTCCGCGCGGGCGTTCGCCATGGTCGGCTGCGGCGGGATGCAGTGCATCGCCTCCGGGACGTACGTCTCCTCGCTCAGCCCGGAGCGCTCCAGGATCTTGCGCTGGAACTCCAGCGCGTCGTCGGAGAAGCCGCAGAGCCGGGAGTGCCGCATGAACTCCTCGAAGGGCACCTTCAGCTGGGGAGGCGGCTTGTAGCACGCGAACTCCACCAGGTAGATCGGCCGCGGCCGCGTCAGCACGTACACGGTGGCGCCGAACACCAGCACGGCGGAGAGGACCAGCACGGACACCAGGTTATACTGGAGGTGGACCCACAGCTGCCGCAGGTCGTCGGGGTCCGTGCGCCCGGCCTCCAGCAGGATCACCGCCATCAGAGGGAGCAGCATCAGCGTCAGCAGGTGGGTGATGAGGTAGTGGTACCCCAGCTTCACGTACTTGAGGTTCACGCTCTGGAGGAAGTCCGGCAGCCGACGGTGGGGCGGGGTCGCCGCCGCCATGGCCGCCGCCGAGGCGCCGCCGCCTCCGTTCATCGCGCCCCGGATCACGCGCCTAGTAGATCTAGACGCGGAGCCTGATTGAGTCAAAGGCTCAGAGATGGGGAAGCTTCTTCCGTCCCCCGATTGCGTGGACTTCCTGAATGGATTCTTCGTTCCAGCTGGGGAGGCGTTACTGGTGCTGTGATAGGTGGAGGTGGAGACGGTGCGGCAGCCGCCGTATGGAAAAGGGGCCGCGGAAATGGGGGATTGCCGCCGGTGGCGAGGCGATTCCGGCGGCGGCGGGGGAGGAGGTGTTTGTTGAGGCGGGGGAGAGGGGATAAATAATCGACGGGGTACAGAGGACGGAGGGGTTTTGGCTCTTGTGCTCTCCGCTCCTTGCTGGATTTTTGCAGGGGCACCCTCCTAGGATGTGAGATTTCAGTTGCCAGATAAATTGACTTTTTACTAAGGCCTTGTTCGTTTTCCGCCTCTAAAATTTAAGCACTCGTCACATCAAAGAGAATCTTACTATTTATGAATATTTCGATCAATTTAATGACAAAACCCTATTGACAGATTGGTGTTAATTTTCGAGATGAATCTAATGAGCTTAATTAATTTTGGTTTTGCTAAAGTGATGCTACAATGAATCGTCTTCTAATCATGCCTTAATTAACCTAATTAGATACGTCTCGTAAATTAGTCTAGGGGCATGTAATTTATTTTATAATTAAACTTTATTTAGTACTCTAAATAATAAGATTCTTTTTGATGTGACAGATTCTAAAGTTTAGACCCCAAGAAACGAACACATCCTATGGCAATCAAGGATTCAAGGTAACCAAAATGAATTTCGTGAAGAGAATAAAGGCATACTTTCGATCGCGTCGTCATATCGTTTATTAATACAAAATGGAAAATTGACAGCTTTTGAGGGGCAACTTTCCCATTTTGTTTCATTTTATTTCATTGCTAGAAAAGTGCAATAATAACAAAGCAACCCCGTCAGATAAAACTTGCACTAAGACAGGCGATATTATCCATGCTGATTTTGGTTTTTTCTTATTTCCTGTGACCAGGCTAACCATGTGTTTTTAGTGCTTGGGCCCATTTGTAATGCAACAAAACTTCTTTTCATAGTACTATGTAGGTACCAAACAAGTCTTTGTTTTTTTCGGTAGTCATTAATGGTGGAATTGGACATCTTTTTTTTGTTATAAAATACATGTGCGCCATTTGGCCGAAGAATATTGAACACGTGAATTCCCTTTTTTCCGATGAACATGAATTCTCCTTTTCATAGGAAAAAAACCCGCAAAATAGGGGGTACCTGGAGGGCAACTTTCTCATTTTAGTTCATTTTATTTCATTTGCTAGAAAAAAGTAAGATAACGACAAAGCAACCCAACTAGATAAAACTTGCACTAAGATGACTAACATTATCTTAGTTCACTATGCCGTTTCTTGTTTTCTGCGATGAGGCTAGCCATGTGTTGTTAGTGCTTTGGCCTATTTGTAATGCCACAAAACTCTTTTTTCATGGTTCTATATGCTGGTGCTATACAAGTCTTTTAGTTTTCCAGATGGCCATTAATAGTGGCATCTTTGCTTGTTCTAAATCACAATTGCAATTGCCATTTGACTCAACAATGTTGGACACATGAATTCTCCTTTTTATAGGAATAAAAAACAGACTTTACAAAATAGGGGTAGCTTGAGGAATTCTCTTTACGTGACACCACCCGGTTCATCCAGATTCACCCGACAGCTCATTACAAGTAATTATCCCCTGCGCTTTAGTAAAAAAACTCACTTGATAATTAGACCAAATATCCTATAAGTCGAAGCTAGATTTAAGTTATTGAAAGAAGTAGTACTAGAAGAAGAAGATTGTTGTCTTGTTACATCTTTGTTCCTGCATTTGTACCAAATGGAAAAAAAGTACAAGTAGCACTCCGCTATGAGGGCGGTGCTCCAAAAGTGGCAGACAGTGACACTGTTCGTTTCTTTCCTCTAAAATTTAAGATCTGTCACATCAAAGAGAATCTTATATTTATGAATATTTCGATCAATTTAATGACAAAATACTTTGACAGATTGGTGCTAATTTTTGAGATGAATCTAATGAGCTTAATTAATCTATGTTTTGCTAAAGTGATGCTACAGATAATCGTCTTCTAATCATGACTTAATTAACCTCATTAGATTCGTCTCGTAAATTAGTCTAAAGACCTGTAATTTATTTTATAATTAAATTTTATTTAGTAATTCTAAATAAGAACATTCTTTTGATGTGACAGTTCTAAAATTTAGATCAAGGAAACGAACACACCCAGTGAGAGGATGCGAACAGAAATAACTGTTCTCAGCAGGAGGTGACTGAAAAGAAGGTCGGTCGGGAAAGCGAAAAAGATTCTCGAGTCAGAGAGGGAAGAGAGAGAGGAGAGCAGAGAGCATCCGGTTCCGCGCCCAGGCTGGACCTCGTGCTGTGCTCGCCGGTCAGCACCCACCACCACGCCTCCTCTAGAAACGCAAAGAGAGACGCCCCGGCCCCGGAAACGCTGTTCCAAAAAAAAACTCGAGACGCCCAATCCCAAAAAAAACTCGAGACGCGGTTCATCGGCACCAGCTTCCGCCCACGGCCGCCGGGCCCACATGTACGCATTCGGGCCCAGCTCGTGACAATGACACGTAGGCCCGGTAGACTTTTCCGCCCACCTGTTCCTTTGTCGCTTTAGGATCCGATTTTTCTTTTCTTGCTCGCTCTCGCTGGCTGTTCGCGTTCGATTCATTTCAGGCGTCCAGCGAACGGTGCTGGGGGTGGGGCGATCCGGACGATAGACCGATCCTGCCAAAACGCGGGTAGTACAAGAGAAACTCGCCGCCGCGAGTGTGCCGCGGCAACCAGGCACTCCGGTCTCCGGCCGCCGCCTTTGCCTGTCTTTTTTTTTGAACTCGCCTTTGCATGTCAGTGAGACCGGAGACGTGCCTTTCCACCAACATCACGTTGTCTCGGCGCGTGAAGCACGTGTATCCACCGCATGCGTTTCGCTGTTCTCCCATGTCTGATGGCCCTGCCGCCCCACGAGTTCCGGTTGGCAATCAAAAATGAAATTGAAGCCGCCCATGGCTTTCCACGCCGAGACGAGTGACGAAGAGAAAAACGCCATATTTGTCGCACTCGTCCCCGCCAGCTCGTCCGTGGAGTAGTAGTACCTAGATGGAGCGTACGTCCGCTTCCGGCCGTCTGCGATGATCTGGAAGCTTTCCAAGTGGAGAAGTTGCGCCCCGTCACTTGGCGCCATGTTCTTCATCAATCCTTTGCTTCTTCGTTGCCGTAGCGTCGTCCACCTCCGATTCCGTGCGGTTTTCTTGGCCACGTTCTTTCGCCCGTGCCGTCCATCTCGTTCTCCACCCGTGAACTGCTGGCTCAAATTCGCCGTGCGGAAGACAAACACCAAGACCCGTCCTTTTTTCCGGAGCGAGAGTAGATTTGTTGTTTCTTATTATCTCGAGTCACGAGCTGCGCGAGAAAAGGGCTTCAGTTTTGTTTCCTGCTTGCTGCTGCTAGTAGCAGACGATGAGAAATTTATTTAATTACCGGCCAGGATTAGCCACAGATACACTTGGAAGTTGGGACGGATGTGGAATTAACCAACTACTTTCACCTAATCCGGCAATCCGCAAAGCCCAGTTCTGTCATAGATGACGCAAACGAGAGCTAGTACCAGCTGGAGCTGACCGCACAGATTATCGATGGCGTCTTCTTCCCGCTCTCTTCTTCTCTTCATCGTCCTCGTCCGGTTCATTGTACAGCTGAAAGGGACATCTGGTTTCAATGAGCTCCGGACAGCCGCCCATGCGGTGAACAGTGATTGGTACGGAGATGGATGTGTCAAGCTCAACATATCCCACCTCCGAGAACGGCAGGCAGGAATGTTCCTCTGAATATTTGAATTCAAAGAGAGGAGACCAGAGTAGCCATTATATTTTGAATCTATGATGCACTAGTATAAAGAGGAGGACGAAGGAAACAGTGCAACAGTTTCTAATGCAGAGGTCAACTGCGTAATTAGTGGCTGCTGTATCCTCAAGAGATGACAACTGACAAATGTTTTTTGTCGGAAAATGAATGAATATCCCAGACCTGATGAGTTCCGTCTCAATTATGAACAGGTACAGTATGTTTCTGCAGGCCCCTCATAACTTTATTTGGGAGGTTGCTTGGCGTCATTCACAAGCAAATTGAAGCACGTTCAGACATTAATCAGTCTTAATCGTGGAACTCATCCTTAAAATGCTAACTTGTCACGAACTACGTAGTCAGTTTGCGACCCGTATGTTCGTTTCATAAAGAGAAAAACAATGTTAACAGTTACTGCACTTGGCGTACTGCTCAGGGTTCAAAGAACCGGGGTTAACCGGCCGGTTAACCCGGTTAACCGGTAAACCGGTCCGGGCCGGTTGCACCGGTTGGCGGTTAACCCCGGTTCAAATTCAAAAAATTTCAAAATTTGAAAAATTTTGTATAACAAATTTGTTAAAAAACTAGAGAAGAAATAAAGATTTATAGTAAAAGAATAATTTGAAATTGAAGTTGTTTGACATAGAAAAAATTTACGGAATACAAATAAAGGTAAAAAGGCTATAGAACCTTATAACCGGTTGGTTAACCGGTCAAAGCGCTGGTTAACCGCTATAACCGGCCGACTAACCCTCCCTCTCCCAAATTTTCTTGATGTATAATATTTGTTGAAGACTATGTTTTGGACAACTATAGCCGAGACATGAGTGAAAGTCATATTTTCTATGTATTATGTACAATTAATCTTGTTGTTATATGAATTTGTGAACAATATGAGTTAGACAACTATATTTGACTTTTTATTGGGCAATATGGTTGTGTTGTGTCCTATGAAGTGGATATAATATGAATTTATGTTTAAAATAATCGTTAATATTTTAGGGCAGTTAATGCATTTTTTCCTATTTTTCTGAATTTTTCTTGATTCTATTGCAATTTGCACTGTGCTCGAAAACCGGCCGGCTAACCGGGCAAACCGCCGGTTAACCGAGAAACCGGCCGGTTAACCGAGCTGCGACAGCGCGGCCACAAATCAAATTTCGTCCGGCTAACCGGTCGGTTTTTCCGGTTATCCGGTTAACCGGTGGACCGGTCCCGGCGGTTCTCACGGTTCAATCGGTTATCTCAACCTTGGTACTGCTATGAAGCAGTGAACTGCTTTGTGTCGTCTGCAGTCTTTACCCATGCATACTCTTGAAAAGGGTCATCAGGAAGACGGTAACTCCTACTAGTAGGACTGCGGAACGAATAGTCATCAATACATGATACTGTACCATTTAACATCTACTCGGGTGTGTTCGTTTCTTGGGTCTAAATTTTAGATCGTCACATCAAAAAGAATCTTATTATTTAAGAGTATTAAATAAAGTTTAATAATAAAACAAATTACAGGCCTCTAGACTAATTTACGAGACGAATCTAATAAGGTTAATTAAGTCGTGATTAGAAGACGGTTACTGTAGCATCACTTTAGCAAAATATAGATTAATTAAGCTCATTAGATTCATCTCGAAAATTAGCACCAATCTATCAATAGGGTTTTGTCATTAAGTTGATCGAAATATTCATAAATAATAAGATTCTCTTTGATGTGACCGTGCTTAAATTTTAGAGGAGGAAACGAACACACCCTCTATCAGAAGAAAAGTGACTATTTAACTGTTCATGAAACAATCTGAAGCTTTTACAAGTATTCAGAAACAAGCTGATTCGCGCGACAAGTATATTCAGAAAAGAACAAGCATCAGAAAAGCACTGTTTGTCTGGAAGCCTTATTGTGCGCCTACTCTAGGGACCATCTCTCACTGCAGGTGCCATACAGCAAACGGATCTATACTACCGATAAACAGGAAGGCAAACAAAGGATTGGCCTGGATCTGCGTTGCACAATTTGCAAGCTTCCTGCTGAAAAGCTTGTCGGTTATTGTATACTCCCTCCGTCCCATTATATTTGGTATTGTAGGAGTGGGCACAGTGATTAAAAAAGTTGGTAAAAATAGCTGCGTAGAAAACGAGAAGGAGAGAGATAGAGATAGAGATGTGTTGGGAAAAGGAAAAAGTGCTTCGGGAAGTGAGAACGCCAAACATTTTGAAAAAATTAGATGGTGCTAGAATGCCAAACATTCTGGGACGGAGGGAGTACCATCTTGGAAATGCTCGGCCAGACACCGGCATCAGGCATCCATGCATGTGCCTTGTTCTTGGAGACAATGCTGCATCGATCTTGCAAGGGGCACCTCATCTTGCCATGATAAAAGTTACTTTTCGGTGAGATGCAACTTGAGGCATGAGCTGTTCCTCTCAATCAGTACATATAAAAAGCCTGATCTGGAAGAGTGAAGCTCTTGAGATTTTCAGTTAAATATTTCACCACCATGTGGAGCCTTTATACGAGTTGATTCTTTGAATGATTAGCATCTCCACGACCATCTTAGAAAATAAACAAGTATCAGAGACAATGTCTCTTGTACTCTTAGAGTCGCCGTACACTTGTACAAGCTTCGAATACAAGGCTTGGACCAGAGAAATGTGCATAATGCACATGTCACAGGTAGAATTTGAGGGAAGTTCGAAAGGCATACGGCATATCAGTTCGTCAATCCTATTAGACAATCTTTTCCATTAGAATGGAGGGATCCAATTAGCGAATGCTAAGTTGCTTGGGAATCGATACTGAAATGGACGTCTTACCTAACAGCCTACACAATGACAGCAAATTACTACTATAAGGAAACAATTAGTTAAGCATGTTGTTTTTCTTAATTATTGGGCAGGACTTCTGAAGGATGAAGACCGTCAAGCTTTGGAAGCAGGATCCAAGGTGTTACAAGACAATGCTCTCGCAGTACACCCCAACAGGGATGAAGGTGATCAGACCCGGCAAAAGCAGTGAAGGACTGAAGCTACTGGGAACCTATAAAGGAAGGAAGGTTCAGAAAATCTCGTGGGTCATGTTCAGTTGGCGTCGCCTGGCGCCCCTTTTCTTTTGGATTTCACAAACTAAGCTCGCAACCTGGAGTTGCAACCCTGTATATATAGTTTCCTGTTTCTGTTTCAGAGATTTGTGTGGAACTTGTTAAAGTCCTAAACCGTTTGTAATTTCGTTGCTTGCGAGTAATGAAATTCCAGGGACCCTGTTATGCAAAATTAGTTAAGCATGCC
Source organism: Chloris gayana (assembly GCA_031894775.1). Taxonomy (NCBI): domain Eukaryota; kingdom Viridiplantae; phylum Streptophyta; class Magnoliopsida; order Poales; family Poaceae; genus Chloris; species Chloris gayana. The sequence goes on from JAUNZO010000531.1 coordinate 33,244, forward strand.
GGTGTGTAAATTCCATTTGAATGGATTCAGCCAACCGGACGTCAGAGAGATTTTGCATCCCACATCAGCTGCAGAAGTTATCATATCCAACTTGACAAATGTTTAAACATTATAGGCTTACCTTCTTACCGAGTCACTCGGAGCGCAGAGATGATGCAGGTTAAGAATCCGTTGCTTGCTGAACATTATTAGTCTGTATTTGTATCTAGGATTATACAAAAAATGATGATCAATAGTCTCCTGGAGATGATGAAGGTCAATGAATTACGTATGTGTAGGTGTCACTAGTTTGCTGACTATTCATTCTGACGAACCGAGCAGGGTTTTCCGCGTACTTTCTCGAGGAGAGTTGTCCACGAGCTTAATTTCCTCAAAAAAACAATAAAAGAAAAATAGAACACAAAAGAGTTGTATGCCTATTTTTGTTTCTGAAAGGCCGAGTTGGCAGCTTCTTCTTTTTTTCAGTGAAAAGCATGCTCTTTTCTATTTAGCATTAGACACAGTCAATTTGATTGATTTGTGAAGATCTTCAATTCTTATTTTGAACAGAACAGATCAATCAAGCACCAACCGTCTCAAATTGTGAGCAATCCATTCAGAATAGCTGTGGGACTGTGACGGCTCGTTGATAACTTGATGTTAACGTTTGGGTACACCGGTCTGATTGGAAATCAACCTGTATCAGGATCTTCTTTTGCTCACTACGACTAGTAAACATCATAAAGTAACCGCAAAGATCCGAGTGCAGTACTCCTGTACTAGCCGTGCTTGGCGTTTAGCTATGCTGTCATGGTTGGGGAACAGTGATATGATGAACAGATGGCGACGAGACTCAAGTGGCAGCGTACATGGCAATGATTCCTGATGTTACAAGGTTTCGTGCTGATCGTGGCTAGGAATCGTGCTCACGGGGAGAAAGGATCCGGTGCGAGGCGTGATCGCCGGTTCTTGGAAGCAAAATGAAGTTTCACGAAGGATTCGGCCTTATGTGGCGAACAGAGGGAACATGGACGGGAGAAAAGAGAGAGCCCTCATTCTATAATGAATCGGCAGAGCACCTGCTTTTATCCTAAAAAAAGAAAGAGAGCCCTCGTTGCTTCGTTTCTGCCAGCAGCTGTCCCTTGATCGAGCTCATAGTGATGACCAGCCCCATGGTATTCGGCCTATAATTTCAAATTACAGCCCAACATTCAAAAAGATTTTCAGCCCAAATAGATAAGCAGCCAGGTCCAAAGAGAGGCCCATCACAAGCCCATTCAAAAAGGCCCATCCAAGCAGGCTGAAGCTGAACCGCCTCAGTGGAAAGCGCCTATCATGGTCCACCACGTGTTTCATTGTGAGCCCATACCTTCGCCGCATGCGGGCCCCACGTGCGTGCCCGATGTTGTACACGTATAAATTCCTGGCCCAACCATCTCTCTTCTTCCCCTGCAACTGCGCCACGATTCCACGAAGGAACCCAAAGGCAGACGGAACAGAGAGAAAGCGAGAGGGGAATCCAGAGACGCCTCATCCGAAGCTTTACCAGCGCGATGATGCTGCGCGCGGCGGGCAAGCGTCTCATCTTCGCGGCGGCCGGCGGCCACCAGGCATCGCCGGCGGCTGCGGCTGCTGGGGCGGCGAGGAGAGGGTACCACGAGCGGGTGGTGGACCACTACAACAACCCGCGCAACGTGGGGACCATGGACAAGGACGACCCGGACGTGGGCACGGGGCTCGTCGGCGCGCCGGCGTGCGGGGACGTCATGAAGCTTCAGATCCGCGTCGACGAGGCGTCCGGCAAGATCGTCGACGCGCGATTCAAGACCTTCGGCTGCGGCTCTGCCATCGCGTCATCCTCTGTCGGTGAGCAAACAAACCCGTCTCCCCGTTCCATCTAGCAGGATCAGTTTTCCTTCGTGTGAATTTTACGAGTGGGTGATCATTTCGTTCTGGGCTACCTATAAATTTGCCAATTTGGTTGATGGATAGTTGCACGATTCATGGGACGAAGTAGTAACTGACATAGTTCGTGATTATAATTGAATTCCAAAATTATGGTTGGTCAGCAGTATTGAATTTGATGGCATGAACTAAAGTGCGGCCCTGCGGTTATCAAGGCGACAATTCTGTTGTTGGCATTTGGCAACATCAATATCTACTAGGTTATGGATTCAAAAATAAAAAATATCCAGGTTATGCATTTTTTTTTTGTGTGTGAAGAGAAGTTGTTGGGTCGGGATTATGAGATCACCAGAAATGGGTTTCAGATTAGCACTGTAGCTCCAGGAGTTGTGGGTCGGGATTTCAGTCTCTAAATTTTCTGTGGAAAAGGAATGGGTTTGCCTGATACAGTGAGGAATAAGCATGAAAAAGATCAGTAAATATGTTATCGAGTTACTCTATTCTAGTCCGGGCAGTTGTTTTTTACGAAGTAGCCTAGCTTTCATGTAAGATTGAGTGGGAGAAAAAAATACACAAAAAAGAGGTGCATAAAATCGCTAGAGGGAGGGCTTGAACCTCCGACCTTGTGGTTAACAGCCACACGCTCTAACCAACTGAGCTACTCCAGCTTCGGTTTCTTTCAGTGCATCCTGTTTGTTTCTCTGAGACGCTCTCTGCAGGGTCACCCTGGAACTGCTAGTTGAATTGATATTCAACAACCATGGCCGCTTTGGTTTGTTTGGGATTATAATATTAATTATTATTTTCATTGTAATACTCCAATATGATAGTTATAAAAGCAAGTGATGTTCATGTTGTTAATCGTAATTTTTATTCTTTTATTCGTCAATGGTGAATCCAGCTTGTTTATTGGAACTTTTAGACCGAAGTAAGTCAGATAGACCCATTTCGGACGGAAATATGTTGGCGAAACGTATTTTATAATTAGATCTATCTACTTTAAATTAAAAGCATCTTTGTGTGATATTTTTTTGTTGCTAAATTTGTCTGTCCATATTAATTTATACTCCTCTCTTACCTTTTTGTTGTCGTTAGGACAAACATTTTAGTGTAAATTTGCACTAATTTGCTTGTTCTAACGACAAGAAAAAGTAAAGGAGGGAGTATTGGTTGCACGTGATTTTTTTAGAGCTTGCCTCTGATCCATTTCTGCATTTGCAGCCAGTGAGTGGGTGAAGGGGAAGCAAATGGAGGAGGTAGTAGCAATCAAGAACTCGTAAGTTATCACTCTGCTTGAATATCGTTTTTCATGTTTATTATTCTTTAGTTGTTTTGTCGATCTCGTCTTTATCTTCATTCTTGATCTTACATCAGTTTTATTCCATGTTTATGTTCACTTGAAACGTACATTTACACAATATTGTGCAAAAACGTTCGAAATGCATTAGTCTCTTCTTCAATTTTTGTTTTGTTGAGCGCACTGACGTGTTTGAGTAACTGTCCCTAAGCAATATAATTTGACTTAAAATGTTTATGTTGCTTGTATTATTTACCATTCAAATGCACTGAAATGTGTTAGCAATTTGTGTATGAATTCCGGTTTTGTCAGTAAACTTTCATAACCATTTATTTTAGTGCCTGTTGCCATATTATGGGCGAGGATTCATATTTCGACCTTCAGGCCTGCAGAAGCTCTCATGACCGTGTCCTATTTCTTTACAGTGAAATAGCAAAGCACCTATCACTTCCTCCAGTAAAACTCCACTGCAGCATGCTTGCTGAGGATGCAATCAAAGCCGCTGTTAAAGATTATGAAGCAAAGAAGGCGAAGCTGGCAAAGACGGATGGGTAAAACGAAGATGCAGGTTCACTAGTTGTAGCTTTATACTATGGAATAAATTAAATTAGGATGATGCTTTTGTATCATCGAATAAAACCACTTGGTTATGGCGTGCGCCTTATATAGAAGTGTGTGGTGCCACGCTTCATCTAGTGGAGGAGAGGAGCTTCTGTGATTGTTCCTTCAGTTCTGTTTTCCCCGTGTTCCGAGACCTACTAAGATGTACAGAGAGTATGCATACTGAAATGCTGATATGCTGCTGTGCCTTTCAGGCTAGCGCATGCCCATTTCTCAGTCGTTTGTGAATCATTTCCGTTTTTGGCCGTGGCATCTCGCACCGCATATTGGGCCTCATCTGATGTAATAAAGATGTGCGTAACTCCAAAGATGAACCAAGCCCGGCCCTGCGCGGATCTTAACTGTACCCTGCCCCTTTCTCCCGGCCCGGTGCAACAGGACCATGCACCGTCCCTCAGCAGCCCCGTTCGGTGCGTCCCGCCGGTGCACGTAGACCCTGCGCTGCCCGTTCAACACGACGTACAACCTACCCCTACGGTCGGTATTGCCTCTCGGCTGTCCATGGCGCTACGTCTCCTCACGGAACGGCGCCCTACGCTACCTACTGTGCTGCGCTCCTCTCTCCGACTCCCAAGCCCCTTGCGCCTTTATCTAAACCCACTGCCTGCCGTCCAACTTCACTTCACCAACGCCACAACCGGTGCTTCCGCTGCCTTGGCCTTGACCACCACGTCGCCTCCTGCCGCGAACCAGTTCGCTGCTCGAACTGCTTCAAGTTCTGCCATCGTCGCCGCAACTGCAAGCACCCCCACAACTCGTCGCCCCGCGCCACCCCTGCCAAGCGTGCCATGACCTCGCCACCCCCGACGCCCAACGCTACCTCGCTCGCCGGCGGGCCGGGCTGAACCGCGAGCTGACGGAAGCCATGCGGGGCCCTTCCCCGCAGCGCACGTCGGCTCCGCCGCTCCAGTGGCTGCCTCGCTGGGCGCGTGATATGCAGGCCACGCTCGACCGCGAGGCCGAACTGCTCGACGAGGCCCTGCCGCGTGCTCGCGCGGAGAGCTGCTGCCTTCCTCCCGCGCGGCAACGAGATGTCGGCCAAGCGCTTCGCCTTTGCCTACGTGGTGCCGGCGTCCTTCGCGCCGGCTCTGACTGTAGCCCGGGCTCTGGAGGACATCGCCGGCAACCCGCCGCACGCGCTCCGCCCCTCCTCTCGCGGCGCCTTCCTCGTCGAGTTCCCAAACGCCCTCGTCCGCGAGCACACAGTCACACTGTCGCCGATGCACATCGGCTCCCGCACCGTCATCCTGGAGCGCCACGAGGAGGCCGACAACCTTTTCCACGTCGAGGCCGACCTCTATGCCGACGTGGTCGCCATCGACTTCCCCTTGAGCACTGGTTCCAGGGGCATGTCATGGCGGCCTTCCGTGCAATAGGGCACCCTATCTGCATCGACCCGCGCAACCTTGAGGGGGATGACTACTCCAAGATCCGCCTCGTCATCAAGATGGACCGGGAGCGCGAGGTTCCCCCACCCTCTTCGTGCGGAACTTCGACAACGGCCTCGGTACCGCGGTGAAGCTTTTCGTCGTCCGCTACTGGTTCCAGCCGGCTGGTGATCAGGAACCGTACAATTACAACTTCGTGGCCACACCCCTCCGCGGCTTCACCTACGACAACCTCTACACCGGCCCGAACCGGCGCAACGGCTGCGCTGATCGTGCCGCGGACAACAACGGTGGCGCTCGGGACTACCGGCCGCGTCGCTTGCCTCTCGGGTAACAGCTCCTCGCCGTCCTCTTGGTTTTCCCTAAACGCCTTCCCTCGCTTACCCTCGTGTTTTCCTTCCAGCCTTCCTCCTCGCTCGTGCTGCGGCCAAGCGTAGGACCGTGCGCAGGGACCAAACCTGGCTCCTCAAGGTGCTACGTCGGGCCACGCGGGCGCCCACTCCCGTCCTGCTCCTACCGGCTCCTCCGGTCCCGCTTGCCCTGCCTTGGTATGGCTGCGGCATGCCCGAGCTAGCTGCCGAGGCCGATGCGACGCACGACAGCCCCCTCGACGCGCTTCCTCCCGCGACCGATCTCGCGAGAACGGATGGGCTAGACTTCGACCCCGACCATGAAGCCTCTCGTCGCAAGGGACGTGCGCGCCGCAAGCGCCGAGCGGACAACGCTTTCAAGCTGCGCCGCAGCACTCGCTCGGCGGCGGCCGAGCCCACGAAGTACATCTCCGTCGCCGAGAAGGCCACCAAGGCGAAGGCGGCGAAGTTCGATATGGCCGGGGTCTCGCTGTCTCCGGTGACCGCCCTGGAGGACTCCGGCGCCTTGTCGCGCCCGTCACCATCGGCTATCTCCGCTTCCAAGCTCAAGCGGATGGGGCGCACCTGCATTCCTCGCCGCCGCCTCGCAGAGCTTGACGCCGTGGTGGTGCCCCGTGGCTAAATGACGGCCACCGGAGCAAATCGGCGCGTCCCGACTAGGGCCATCGGTGGCGCGTGCGCAACCGGGGAGCGCACACCCCGTCCTTTGCTCGTTCTGCCGGCGCTTATCGCCGTGCCTCGTCGTTCGCTCGCTCTCCGGCGCTTATCGCCGTGTTTAGCCTCCGGGTTGTAACCTCGGGTTTTGGCACGCTCGCGAGCGAGCGCCACCCGTCTCGCTTAGTCCGTCCTGTTCTACTACCCGACCTGCGTGTCGGCGTCCGTGTTCGTGTTGTTGTAGCCCTTTTGCCGCTCGACTGGATCGTTCAGCTCTGCGAGCCTATCAAGCATGTGCGGGCCTCTTTGTTATTGCTGCGTCTCTTTTGCCTAGGTGCCCACCCCGAGCATGGATAGAAACAAAACCCTCCGCTTTTGCACTGGAACGTTAGAGGCCTCAACGACGGCGACAAATGCGGCCAGGTCCTTGCCGACGTCCTCCCCCAAAGACTCTCCTTCCTAGCCATCCAGGAAACCAAGCTCCCCACCCTCGATCCGTCCAAGCTTCGCAGTTTCCTCCCCTCCCACCTTGCTGCCCACGCTACCGTCCCGGCCATCGGCACTTACGGCGGCATCATCTCCGCTTGGGACCCCGCGTCCCTAACCATCACGTCCACAATCAACCGCCCCTTCTCCCTCACCACGGACCACGTGTCCACGATCGACGCCTCCCCGCTCCGGATAACTAACGTGTACGCCCCTTCCCGGCATGTGGACAAGGCCGCCTTCCTCACGGAACTCTTGGCTCTCCCCCTAGCCCGTCTACGCCTTGGATGCTCTTAGGTGACTTCAACCTCACCAGGTCGCCAGCCGATAAGAATAACGACAACTTCTCCTTTAGCGAAGCCACCATGTTCAACGACGCAATCAACGAACTCGAACTCATCGAAATCCCCCGAGGGACCGGGCCTTTACCTGGTCCAATAAAAGGGATCGGCCGACACTTGTCCGCCTCGATCGAGTTTTCGTCAACACGGCCCGGAACGCCATCTTCCCTAGCACCCTCCTCTCCTCTCTCACGAGCACCGTCTCCGATCACACCCCTCTTCTCCTCTCCGTGTCCACTACTGTCCCACGCGGGCAATACTTCCGTTTTGATCGATCCTGGGGTCTTCACCATGAGCTTCGGCAATCCCTTCACAACACTTGGTCTAGCTATTCTCACCCGGACCCGGCTAAGCGTGTCATTTTCAAACTCAAGCTCTGCCGTCGCGCCTGTAAAAGGTGGAAAAGGTCTCTCAAACCTATCGCTCGGCGCGAGTGTGACTGTAAGGCCATCATCCGTGCCCTGGACCTTCCGGAGGAAGCCCGTCATCTAACGCCGTGCGAAGCCCTTCTCGGGACCCTTGCCACCGAGACCCCGAATCTCCTCATTCGCGAAAAGCTTTACTATTGGCAGCTCCGCTCGAAGATCCGCGTGGCGATCGAGGGGGATGAGAATACCACCTTCTTCCACGCACATGCCTCGCACCGCCTCCGGAAAAACACCATCCGGCTCCTCGAGGACGACGGTGTTGAGCATCGCGCCCACAATGACAAAGCCGCCATCCTTCATGCCTACTACACCTCTCTCCTCGGCACCGCCTCCCCGATGAACTGGGCCTTTGACCTCTCCGCCATCTACCCCGGCGGCATTCCTGCCCTCACTAGCTTCACCGACCCGTTCACGCTCGCTGAAATCCGTGCCGCCTTCCGGAATATGAACCTCAACTCCAGCCCCGGGCCCGATGGTTTCGGCCCTGCTTTCTACCGACTCTTTTGGCCCATGGTCGGTCATGATTTGATGGACCTTTTCTCTGCCTTCTACGATCGACTTCTCCCCCTCGACGGCTTAAACCGAGCACACCTAGTGCTCCTTCCCAAAAAGAAAGCGCCGCACCGCCGAGAGCTTCCGTCCCATCTCCCTCCAAGGGTGCATCATCAAAGCCATAGCCAAGGTGCTCACGACGCGCTTACAACTCCACATCCGTGACCTTGTCGGTGACGACCAATCCGGCTTCATAAAAAACCGCTGCATCGCCGACAACTTCGTCTATGCCGCGGAGCTCCTCAACTGCTGCCACAAACGTCGTGCCCCTACTGTCGTCCTAAAACTTGACTTCCGCAAAGCCTTCGACTCCATCAATTGGGCAAGCCTCGATCGCATTCGGTCGTGCGGGGGTTCGACGAGAGGTGGCGCTCCCGGGTCTCCTCCCTCCTCTCGAGCGGCAAAACGGCGATCCTCCTAAATGGGGTGCCGGCAACCGGATTCAATGTCGACAGGGGCTGAGACAGGGCGATCCTCTCTCCCACTACCTCTTCATAATCGTCGCCGACGTCCTTCGTGGTCTCCTCCTTGACGCCTTCCGCAATGGGCGCCTCTTCCACCCCATCGTCGACAACACTCCGCCTGCTATCCTTCAATACGCCGACGATACCCTAATCCTTCGCGCGGGGACCTTGCGAACGTCGTTGCGCTAAAAAAGATCCTTCAGGACTTTGCCTCGACCACCGGCCTGGTTATTAACTATCATAAATCCACCTTCATCCCGATGAACCTTGACGCTACCCTAGCCAACTCCATGGCTACGACGCTGGGCTGCCCCATCTCCTCCTTCCCCCAACCGTACCTTGGCCTACCACTCTCACCCACCAAGCTACACAATGCCGACTTCATGCCGCTCATTGCCAAATGCGATAAGTACCTCGCGGGATGGAAGGGCTCCCTCCTCTCCAAAGGTGGGCGCTTAACACTAGTCAATGCGAGTCCTCTCTAGTATCCCCGTCTATCACATGTGCGCCCTTCCACTGCCTAAAGGGGTCGTTGCGGCAATCGACCGGCGCCGACGTGCTTTCCTCCGGACCGGCGACGATAACTCGCTCCGGTTCCCAATGCCTCATCGCTTGGGAAAGAGCTTGCCTCCCGCGCCATGAAGGAGGACTCGGCATCAAGGACATAGTCGTGCAAAACAAATGCCTTCTCCTCAAATTCGTCCACGATTCTTCGGCCCGGAGCGCTTGCCCCGGCTAACCCGGCTTCGGTCCCGGACAACCCCCAAGCACCGCTTCACCGGCGACTCCTATATCCCCCTCCTTCCGTCCGAGCTTCACCGGACGTATCGTGCGATCACGCGGGTCCGCGTTCGCGACGGCTCCACCACGTCCTTCCGGTTCGACGATTGGCTTCCCGTCGGCCCCTTATGCCTTCACTTGCCTGCCCTCTTCTCCCACTCCATAGATCCCCACGCTAGTGTCGCCGCTACCTTGCGCGAGGACACGCTTCCGCTGCGCTCCGGACTCACCCGTGCCGCCGCCGACGAGCTAGAGGAGTTTCATACACTAACTAATGGCTTCGAACTTGCCGAAGGGTTGGATGAGCGGACGTTCGTCCGGGACGGCTCTACCACCTTCTCCACTGCTGTAGCTTACGGGTCGCTCACCACCACCGGCGCCGACGACACAAATGGCGGGATTCTTTGGAGCACACAGGTACCTCGGAAGCTCAAGTTCTTCGCCTGGCTCCTATGCCACGATCGCCTACCCACACGGGCGAACCTCCTCCACAAGAAGATCCTCACACAAGCCGACGCTTCATGCCCCGGTGCCACTGGCGTCATTGAGACTGCGGATCACATGCTCTTCGCTTGCGGCCCTGCGGTGCAGCTGTTCAGCCGGCTTGCCATCGACGCCACGGGCGCCCATGTCCTCTCCCCCTGGTCTCTCACCTGCCCTCGCCACGGGTCACCTGCGTCCGGCCGGACATCGTGATCATGCTCTTGTGGCGGCCGTGGAAGTGCCGCAATGACTTAGTTTTCAACCGAGCCGATACCGACACCACCGGGAACGTCCGGCTCATCCTGCACGACCTCGACCTCCGGGGTCACCGATACAAGCACCATGTACATATCAACGCGCTCCGTGTATGGCGCTCCTACCTCTCCTCCCACCTCTTGTAACTCTGTTATACTGTAAATCCCCCCAAACCGGGGCTTGGCTGGACTCGGCTTCCGCCCTCATGTAAAGTGTAATAGTCCTGTACTGTTCGCTGCTTCGATGCAATATAAGGTGGGGTGTAAACCCCCCCGTTTCGCTCGAAA